>JAJOZX010008360.1:65000-189943 GCA_023014485.1 Bathynomus jamesi | reverse complement strand
ACCACCCCCCAATGAATATCTTTGCATGTCTGTTGAATCTGCTTGCCAAATAGAGTCAATCGAAGCCGCTATTGTCTTGGCCGTTTTAAGCCTTTTCTCACAGGCTTATGAAGTGTGTAAGCATCCTGCTCCCGCAAAAACCTCTCAACATCTTTTTCCCTACTCCATCATTGTAAACACCTCTGTACAGTCTATTAACACCGCCATAGGAGGCGGGGATAGAAATGTCATAATAGCGTTTTCTTAATATGTTAGCCATTTGCGTATTTTAGAGACACGTGGATAAGGTTGGCCGTGTTCTCTTCTTTCTCCTCTTCAGAGATGCTACTGTTGGGTGATGGCGTACTCAGTTGTGACACATGCGAACTTGCTCCAAGTCTTTTAACCTATTCAGATTTCCTATCAATGTTTTGGGGACATTTATTTGTTGTAGTCTTGTTTTAATATGCTTCCATCCTGTTGGTGAGGGCCTGTCCCACTTTCTCACCAGATCATGGACAATGTCGACGATATTGGATCCCTGTGCCCTTGTTCCTTCAACAATCCTCGCCTGTATCGGTCCACTGTATGATGGGGTCCTCACTCAAGAGATTATAAAGACTTAAGCCTTTATTCTTAAATGTATGTGGGAGATTGCTTTTTAATACATACTCGATGTGTTGCATTTCTTTATTCTTTGGCTGGTCAAATCTAACGTCGGGCCCAGGTCCTATGTCGCCATGCTAATCGTTGCTATCGCTGTGCATAATAACCAGGGGGAGCTCTGTCGGATACTTATAATCTTCGTACTCATGAAGAAATTTCGACAGAGCTTCTTGGTACAAGATCCTTTTCCCATCAAGATACTTTTCACTGTTTAATAGGGTTAACAATTCGCTTTCCATTCTTTCAAGCCTACTTTTACGGGGGTTTTAGAACCGTGTCTGGATTCTTCGAACTTTGCAGTGAAGCATACACATCGTGCGGAATCACTACCACTTTCTTCATTATATTAATCTAGTCAGTAAAGGTCCCAAAACTGAAAATAAGATGGGGGGGGAATGATCCCCCTCTTTGTACAATAATTCGCTTTTTCTTCCCCCACATTTTGACTTTTATGAGCAAGCACTCGTATTATGTTCTTGTAACGACGTAGCGAGCCTTCTGAGGGTTTCATTGGCACATTACATTTTATAACATTAAGACAGATTTCACAGATGCATTTTAAAAAGTCGAGTCGATATTTTTAACAAACATCTGCTGCATGCCCGGGCAATCGTTGATAGATTTTTATTAATTCACGATATTTCTTCAGCCTATTTGTCATTCTGGAATATACCGTTTCAGGCTCGTTTGGGAATATATTCGTTCTTAGAAGCACCCTAAACGTGTTTCGCGGGTGAAGGTCACAAACTTAACTTGTGGCTTCTTTATAAACCTCCAAAAACTCCTTACGCTGATTCGGGAACATTTGATTGGCTAATACCCCAATTTGTGATACAGCTCTACGTTGCGCGAATAAGACTAGATATTGTGTATTTAACGACACATCGCGCATGTATCTATTTTTGAAAAATAGATTCTGATTGATGAAGAATACGCTTATGTTAAGATGGTGGGGAACACTGTAAATGTCTCGGCAAACGTTTTATCCATTTCCAACATGAGATCGTCAATTAATGACTGTATGCTCATTTCCCTTTAACGAATTAACGTCATATACACCTTTGTGGAACAAATATCATCTTGGTACTCGTTGAACACTGATTGATACGTCGAATAGCACCATATTACTTTATGCACAAATTTTGAGAACATCTCCCTTATCTTTAATGATTTTAAGCATAAACACAGTTTTACCACATCCTGTAGGGCCAGATATAATACATGTGGAGGGGCTTGTGAACCTGAATTTTTCTACAGATTCCATCTCTAACACGTCACACCCCTAAGTGGGTCATTTACAAATATAACAAAATTTAAGTGCTGCTCCTTATATTCTTGTTTTTCTTCTTCCACAGAACCGTGAATGACGACGATGTACAGCCCCCCATCATCGATATTACAGATGACCCCGATGACCGTGCAGCTGCAGACTTCACCCCCGCTGACGAATCCTCACCAGATATATCTGTAGCACGTGACAATTCAAAGCGGAAGGATGATGAACCCTCCACGCCATGTATAAAGCGTGCCAGGATTGCGTCGGTTGTTAGACCCCAGTAATAGAGCCCCAACCCTCTACGTCTTACGACACAACCCCACAATAGTACCTTCCTCAAATATACCCCTTATTCCTGTTCAATTCCGGTACTTCTCCACACAGCACCAGCAGCAGCTTCTCGTGCTGTGGAGGAAGGTATAACATTCGAGTTGGTGCGCACCGCTACCCCACCCCTGCCCTGACTAGAAATCGGTACGTGGTCAGGGTTGACCCTGGATCCCTGTTAGCAACGGTGTTGGACTGCGACGCGTAGTTGAACGTATTGTGGAGTTTGCCTTCAGAACCGCGACGAACGTGAAGTCGGACGAGGTTGTCCTTCAGGTTCGGGTCAGATGACGGGGATGTAGATGATTTTTGGGTAGTAATACCGTTCAGTCGCTTGGCAGCTGTAGACATAGAATATATCTCTTTGGCCGTATAATGCAGGCCTCTCAAAGTAGTACAGCCTTCAATATGGACAACTTCATGGTAGATATTGACAGAGTATTCCGGGTTGCGGGTCATAGTGCCACACCTTATACTCTTAATTTCAATTCTCAGGTTATTTACAGAAAGCATATAAACGTCGATCGTGGTTGCGGCTTTATAGCAATAGTCTTAGCTCATATGTTCACTGTACTAAATACAATCGCGTATAATATCTGGCTACCTACGTTTGTGCAGCGTGCCCGTAAACTGGCTTCAGATTGTAAGCTTGAGTTTGAGTGTAATATGGGTCCTGAAGAGCTGAGAAGGGTCGAGCAGGAAATGAATGTTCGTATAGTTGTATTTGGAATGGATGATCGTCGTAGGACTGTGTATGTTTTTAAAAGCTGTGTGAGAGATCGTACAAGACCTCTACTTATTTTAGAATTGTCAGGAACATCGTATCTCCCCACGTAATATAAGGACTCTCTACGCTAGTTATGATAAAAGTCGAAAATATGGAAGGCATCATGATTTGTGTAAGGATGTTCGAGTTTGCGGATGATACAGTGAAACATTGTAAGGAGTGCTACATGGTATGTGAGCAGTGTAAAAGCCCCAAATGTGAAAGTCGTGTAGTTGAAGCTGAGAAGAGGGAATGTAATGTGTGTAGACGTACATTTTTCAATAATAAATGCTTTGAGCTCCATAAATCATTGGCACTTGCAGGAAAATGAGATTTGTGAATGTGGATGTTTCATATGATGGATAATTGGGGTAAGTTTGTGCATAAATGCGATGAAATTCACTGTTCTACATGTCATGAAAAATATAAGGCTGATGGATGAAGCATGTATGTTATATGAAAGATGCTAAGCCTAAAAATAGCCCTTGTATAACCGTGTACTACGATATAGAAACATACACGAACGCTGAAACCAAAGAGGTTATTCCACATTTACTCGTAAGTAAGACTATCTGTGATGATGCATGGATGTCGAGTGTGATGAGTGTCACAAATGTAAACGGACAAACGTTTTTAAAACGATTGCACACGACAGCCCTGTGAAACTCTTTGTATCCTATATTGTCAAGTTAGCGGACAAGTTAAAAAAATGACTGTATATTCTTGCCTATAACGGAGCAAAATTTGACACACAGTTCCTTGAACATGAGTCATCGGAGATATTTACAGGCGACCCCTTGAAAAGAGGCAACAAACTAATACAAATGCAGATAAGAGGTAATGTTCAGTTTAAAGACACCCTGCTGTTCACACCTTGTAAATTAGCCAAGCTACCCAAGGTCATGGGCGTAGCCGCTGAAGTTTCAAAAGGGTATTTCCCTTACACTTTCCTCACTAACGAAACTTTAAATTACGTAGGACTGCCTCCCACCAAACATTACTTTAACTACACCAGCATGAGTGATTGTGAGCGTGAAGATTTTGACCGCTACTACAACAGTTTTAATGAAACTAGTCCATACAATATAGGTGATGAATGTGAGCGTTATTGCGTGAATGATGTACGCGTGCTAAGAATATGTTTCCAGGCCGTTTCAAATGCGATCCGCTGCAAGTCGCAACCACGATCGCCTCATTATATTTCACGGTGTTCAAGAATAACTTCATGCCTAAAGACACCTTAGCCATCATTCACAGAAACAACCCCCACAGTTATGGGCACAAGGCTATTTGCTGGCTCATACACCTAAAGCAGCAGACAGGGGTATACAAAAAAGACGCCCGCAACACGGGGGAAGTACCCATTAAGGTCAGTGGTCGTGTTTTTTCGGTTGATGGTCTAAATGAGGATCCAACCACTGATGAGAAGACTGTGTACTCCTGTAACGGCTGCTGGTGGTATGGATGCCCACGCCCTGAGTGTGCCGTCACAGGGGACCTCCATGGAAGAGCCCCAGCCGAGAGCCTCGCATGGACCCGTAACCGCGATTAACTTATAGGCTCCCAGTTCACTCTCAAGATCGTGTGGGAGCATGAGTACGATGCACGGATGGAAACAGATGGCCATTACCGCGAAGAAATAAGGGCCATCAAACGTTCAATGGTGTTGGACCCCTCAAATTTGGTGACAGCTTGTTTGGAGGGCGTACAAACCCTTTCAAGCTATACATTCTGCCTCCGGAGGGCGTGAAACTCCATTACTACGATTTCTGTTCTTTATGTCCATACGTGAAGAAGAACAATCCGTACCCAGTAGGTGCACCTGAAAAACTAGTGGCCCCGCCATGCCAACCATCGACGAGTTCTCAGCTAACTTGAGTGAGCGCTACTTTCGACTCTCTTTCGTAGATGTGCTCCCTCCTCGCGATTTATGGATGCCGATCTTACCCGTCGCTATAGATCACAAGCTCATGTTTCCCCTGTGCGTGAAGTGCGCAGAGGAGAACAACGGTGATTGTAATCATACAACCAACCAGCGTAAGATCAGAGGTGTATACACAAGCCCTGAGCTGGACGTAGCCGTTCGCCATGGGTACAGAATATTGAAGATACATGAGGTGTGGAGGTTTCAGAAGCTACCCAACCTTTTCACGCCATATATAAACGCTTTTTTGAAGGATAAGGTAGAAGCATCGGGGTATCCGCGAGGAGTTGATACCGAAGATGAAAAAACGGCTTATATTCAGCGTTACCGTGCCCATGAAGGTATACAGCTTGACCGTTCCCAAATTGTTAAGAATCCTGGCAAGCGCTTTAGTGCAAAGTTGTGTCTAAACAGTCTTTGGGGGAAATTTGCGCAGAATACTGGCAAAGGGAACGTTCATTTGGCACAAAGTTATAGTGAAGTCTGGGATTATGCCAACGCTCCCGATAAAGAGATTATGGAGATCGTGAATGTAGGTAATACTTACATAAAAAGTACAGCATCACCGAATTGGCCACAGATACCTCACGGGTTGCAAACATACCTATAACCAGCTTCACAACGGCCTACGACCACATCAAGCTTTGGGAACTACTGCACTCTCTTCGGCTGACACAGATAGCGTAATATTCACAGCGAGGGACGGTGAATACATGGCTTCTATTGGGGAATTCCTCGGAGAGTTAACTGACGAGATCAAGGATGAGTACGGTGATGGTGCATACGCTGACTCATTTGTATCAACAGGGCCAAAAACTTATGGGGTACGGGTGAGGGTGGGAGGATTGAAATATATCGTGAAGGCTAAGGGTATCACGCTTAACCATGCGAACCGACGAGTCGTTAACTTTGACTCGTTGAAGGATCTAGTGTGCTTGGAAGATGAGGGCAACCATCCACCCAACTGACTGTGGGGACCACAATTTTCGGGCGCAGAAACTGGGGTGTGTGAAGGAACTTAGGGGCACGAAGGTATGCCGTAACACCTATAGGAAACGTTACCAGGTGCCTGGTAACTATGATACCGTACCCTTTGGATACTTAATCCTTGATTGTTTATATATATATATATATATATGTGTTGTGTGTGTGTGTGTGTGTGTGTTGTTAACGATATGTTTATTTATTACGTATATTTATTTCAATTAGGGTTTCATTTTCTCCTTTGCGTGCGTGCGTGTGTAGAATTCTAAGCTCCGCCCTGTGTAAGATCGGTCACGTGTCTCCTGCCAGTACCTGCGCATATCTCTATCCCTGCGTGCTCAGTTAGCCCTGCAAACCCTGGATCTCAGACGCGTTTTTTCTCACATAGACGAAAAATAGTGATGGCTACTTTTGATATTGCGTGTTCGACGTTTATGAAATGGTATTCGGTAAAGTCGGAAGATGTGGTGAATACTGAAAGACTGCCTACCTCCGCCTTCCTTTGAGACTTTTAAGGATACATTGAATCGCGCGAGGGAACAAGGTGTTCAAATACTCTATGGATATTCTGATTCTGGCGAGAGTATTGCCGGATCTCGCGGCACAAACGATGTAATGGACTTCGTTTTAGGGCTAAACTGTATAAAAGTGTACATATACCGTGAGTTGAAAGAAACAATGCGTGCAGAAGATTAGCAACGGATATGGATAATGTGTCTTGTTGATGGGTGGTATGACAGGCGGTATTATGTCATGTTGCATCATACCGAGTACGCGTACCCTGCGGCTGAGAATGTTAACCTTGTCATCATGGACAATCTAAAGTACTTTTACCACTACATTCATATATATCATGACGAGGTTCGCAGTGAGGCCTGTGTGAGTTTTTGATAGAATTTAGAGACGAGTATCGATTGTTAAACATAAAGGATAAATACGGTCACATGTTTCTCTCAAATAGTGCACCCGTTTGTAAATAAAATGTGTTTAGTTCGTGAAATTCCCCCTAAACGAAAATTTCTGGTGCGTAATCTGGGAAGTGGGAGCGAAAAAACAATAAAACCGATATTGCTTCATGTATCCGTAAATTTCTCAAAACACCTACCCAGTATAATGGAATACAAGTATTCACGTCGGAACAATGCCGTACACGTTTCATCAGCTTATGGTGTGACTCCCGTCGAGCTGATCCGCCCACCCGTAACTCATAGTCATTTCAGAGCTTGACCCGATTGGACGTGCATTCCTCGAATACGATGGAACTTCCTTTGAGAAGCAATCTCAATGCCGCGTACGATGTGTCCGTGACGAAGTCATTCCGCGTGTAGGTACAGGTGTAGGTACGTTGTGTAGGTTGTGTGTTAATAACGATCAGCCTGGATTGATATACGACTCATGTGGAAGAATGCATCTGATAATAACGGTCTTATTAATAACGCTCTTGTCCCCACGCGAAACCGATTCATCGTCGACAGAATGTTTGAAATCGTCGGATTCCGCAAGCTGAAGCCTATATTAGACGCGCGTATTACGGATATGCTTTATTTTGATATGGTTCTTGAATACGCATACACCGCTCTGCTCGACGGATTTATCGAATGTAGGAATGAACAAGGCGAGAATGGTCTAGAACTGGATGCTTATTTAAAAGGTTTAGGCTCTTCGAAATATCACGAACTTTGGTACAAAGCACTTGAGCGGTACAGGGCAGAGCTCGCCTCCACTGTTCACCACGAAGAGTTGTACCTCTATACAGGGTGTCCCAGAATTAACTATCTATTTCAATGAAATCCGACAAATTTTTTAAAAACACACTTTTATTTATGTTTATCATGTTTAATATGTGTTAAAAATGTATAAATTTCTAAATTTTTTTCATAATTTTATTTTCATAATTTTTTCATAGTTTTATTTTCATTCTCTTTCAGAACCCTATTAATAATGAATACACAAGAACGCATCTTTGTTGTAACATCCCGTATCAAAGGAATGCAATGTAATGAAATCAGAGAAAAATTTACAAGAAGATTCCACAGAACCGGTCCTACAGACAAAGCGATTCGTGAACTTGTGAACAAATTTAAAAGAACTGGATCCGTACACGACGAGGTGGGAAAAGGACGCCCAAGGACAGCACGTAACAGTACCGAACAGGTACGACAATTGTTTGAGGATGAACCAACAACTTCGGTTAGGGAGGCCGGTCGAAGACTCAACATATCCAAGACAACAGTTCATAGAATCTTGCGTTCGACACTGATGAAAAAGGCTTATCACATTCAAGTAAATAAAGTTTTGACTTATGATTTATAAATCTATGTTTTTGTATCATAATTTAGTAATAAACACAAAATTATGTCAGTTTTTATTAAGTTTGTCCGATTTCATTGAAATAGATAGTTAATTCTGGGACACCCTGTATAATGAGTAGCTGTCGTTACGACTTGGAAGATTATTTCAATTGCCGCTATGCGGAGTGAAGAAGAGTTCACGATTGAAAAGCTACGGACGGTAAGAAAAAACCCTCGATTGGAAAGAAGTGTTTATAAACTTGCATTTAATAATGACGTGCGTGCTTTTGTGCGTGCTTTTGAATGTGTTCTATCCGTGTTTAAAGATAACTTCCCAACTGAATGTAAAGTGGGCACAAAAACAGTATTGAACGATATGAAGGCCATTTACATCGAGTATAGGAGCCCGCACACCTTGAGCGGTGAAATAATGTTAAATCGTATTTACTGCGGAGTGCAAAGCAATAATGGTGTGACTGTAGACTAGATTACGTGCGAGTTTAGTGTTTTAGTTAAGCGCAGTAGAAAATAAAGTATTGTGATGTATATTTATTTTCAATATATTTAATTATTTAATATAATCTTGTGCATATATATATTTTTTTCCTGTACTAATATGTTCATGATTGTACTCCATCGTTTTGTATATTATTATTTTTATTTTCAATATATTTAATATTATTTTTTATTTTCAATATATTTAATTATTTAATATAATTGTGTGTATATGTATATATATATATATTTTTTTTTTCCTTTACTAATATGTTGATGATTATACTCCGTCGTTTTGTATATTATTTTTTTAATTTTTGATTATATATATATATATATATATATATTCCTCGTTCGTATTTCTCATATATTATTAATTTTTATTGCATATATTCCTCGTTTATATAGGATTATATATTTATTTTCTCTATATTTCGTGAAATTGATTCCAATAATTCGTCTAAATAAACAGAATGATATAATGGTGTTTTATTTAATTCTTTCGGGTGTGTGTATATATAAACGATATTATTATTTAATTATATGTATACCAAATGGCTGGTTAGGCCTTCTAAACCGACTGACGGATTTCTAACCCAACTGTCAAAAATATCTGAATAGCTCAATCTGGCAGCTGAAAAGCTTATTAATATATACACCTGCCTTCTAGGTCTTCTACTCAACTGGCGGGTAAAGCCAACGGGCGGATTAAACCAACTGGCTGGCTAAGCCAACTGGCGGAAAGCCAACTGTCAAGAATATATGCTTTAATTAAATAAATAGCGCAATCTGGCAACTCAACCCTAATAATGTACACCTGAACAAGCCATTTACGCTTCTAAGAAGCCTTCTAAGCCAACTGGCTGATTAGAATCTTATAAGACAGTGGGCGCTCGGATGAACGTTCAATATGCGTCTGGCAGGAGCCAGGCGAACACCCCTGTATCCTTCTTAGGTTAGGGCTTAGGTTAGGTTTCCCTTTGGGGGGGTGAGGCCGTCCCAACTTCTTCCCCAAAGACCCTCCTCCTTTCTCTCCCTCTCTTAGGTTTCCTCTTTGGGGGAATGAGGCCGTCCGACCTTCTTCCCCAAAGAGGTTAGGTGGACATCCCCAGCTTGCTGGGGGAGTTCCCCTCCATTGCAGCTTGGGGGATAACCCCTCCCCCTTGTTGTATAACCTTCTGCAACATTCCCCATCCCCCCTTTGCAACATTGGTCAACATTTGCAATTGCATTGCACTCTAACCTTTTGAGATTATACTACTACCGTTTACGCAATCTTTCAATGAACCAATACTTTCTTTACATATTTTTTCTTTTCGCAAAGGTGTAACAATGTTTGGGTTAGGTTTTGTTTTCTTATTTTCCTCCTCGTTTGTCTTGTGAATATATATAAAGACAAATAGTTATCTTAATGAACTGTATTACCTTAATTGAATTTTGGTATTTAGAAGATAAAATTATCATTTCAAATTATCAATTTAATTATCACTTAAATATGTCTTACCAATATGTTTTGAGAAGTGTTCATGGCTAGACAACTACTGGTCCAACTAACTGACAGACGAGAAATACAAATTTTGAAGTCTGATAACCTAGAAGTGTCAAAGGAATACAAAGGACACCAAACTGCAACTGCTGGTCCCTACCAGCCTATCTGTTTAAGAAGGAAAGTTAAAAATGTAATAGAGTTTAAAGACAAGTGAAAGGTTTAAAGCAAAGCAAAGAAAAGAGGTTGAATGGAAAGAAATTTAAAGATAAAGTGAAAAACAAAAAAATTTCATATTTGGGTACCTACTCTTGAAATCTCTGTCAAAGAATGCTCCCTGCAAAACAATGAATTCTTAGTTTTTCAATGATTAGCTAAATTTAAACCATAAGCTAAATTTAAACCATACTGCCATATTTATTTTAATGTTTTTTTTTAATAAATAAGGGGTTCCAAAAAAACTTAGCCCCCCATTTCCAGCTTACATGTTTACTTATATCGAAATAGTTTTTAGTGATTATAAAAATATATAAAATTCTTTATTTATTGCAGGTATTAAAATTACTCTAGCTGATAAAGTGATAATATAATGGCTTCTCAATTAATTGGTGATTCGGAGAGGCAACGTGTGATAGATCGCATACGAGCAATAACATTTAAGCTGGTGATGCTGGAGCCACCTTTATAACACGTTCATGGGTTGCCAAAAAGTTGCGAAGAAGTGAGGACTTCGTCAAAAGAAATTGGAATAAAACTTTGGATGAATGTGAAATGGATACAACCAAATCTGGGCGCCCAAATTTGCCACTCTCTCAGGAAACAAAGGACATCATTTAAAACGGTACGCGTAAGCGGAAAAACAGTTGTGCTTAACTTTCTAGAGAGATCGAAGTGTTGACAGGAAAGATGGTTAGTGGTGAGATCATTCGACTGTACCGTCATAGGCAAGGTTTAAAGCCTTGGCATGAACTTCCAAAGCCAAGAAAAACTCAACTTAACATCGATGACAGAATGTGGTTTGCCCATTATCTTGAAGATTGGGATGTGGATGATTTCATGCATTTAGCTGTCTCCGATGAATTTTTTGCTGACGTAACACGTCGGCCTAACTACCAAAATGATCGAGTATGGGCCACAACACCAGATGAAATCGATGACAATGAACATTATCGCAAATTATCAAAAAGTCCAGACTGTGTTGGTGTGTTTGAGTAGTATAGCCGCAAAAGGGGAGAGTGCAAGAATGTTGCAAGTTTTATGTAATGTTGCAAAGGGGGTGGGGGTTGTTGCAAAGGGGAGTGTGGGTTGTTGAAAGGGGGTGGGGGTTGTTGCAAAGGGGTTGGGGGTTGCAAAAAAAAGAAAAAAAAGAAAAAAATTCCCCCAAAGGGGGGATGCTGCAGGTGCAACAAGGAAAACTTGGAGGCGGCGTTATCCCCCAAGAGAAAGAAGGAGGAGAGAAAGGAGGAGAGAAAGGAGGAGGAGAGGTGTTCACCTGGCAGGAGCCAAGTGCACATTAAGACTTCAGCCGAGTAGGCGTTTTTTATAGGCTCCTAATCAGCCAGTTGGCGTAAATGGCTTGAGTTGCCAGATAGCGCCATGTATTCTCTAATCGAAGACTGAGTTGCCAGATACCATTGTATACATTATTATAGACTCCTAATCAGCCAGTTGGCTGTAAATGGCTTGAGTTGCCAGATACCTCTTTTTAGCAGTATTATTGTATACATTATTATATACGCCTAATCAGCCAGTTGGCGTAAATGGCTTGAGTTGCCAGATAGCGCCATGTATTCTCTAATCGAAGACTCAGTTGCCAGATACCATTGTATACATTATTATAGACTCCTAATCAGCCAGTTGGCTGTAAATGGCTTGAGTTGCCAGATAGCGCCATGTATTCTCTAATCGAAGACTGAGTTGCTAGATACCACTTTTTAGCATTATTATAGACTCCTAATCAGCCAGTTGGCTTAGAAGGCGTAAATGTTGCCAGATACCGCAATACCACTGTATACATTATTATATTTCTTAAAAGAATACCGGTAGTAGGTTTAGAAGGCGTAACAATTAAGTAAAACAACATTGCATCATTCTGTTTATTATAAATATATAGAAAATAAATATAAATTTCAATTGAGGAATATGCATATAACAGTACAGGAAATATATACACACAATTATGGATATATATAAAATAAAATATACATTTCAAATAAATATACACTTCAATAGAAATATGTACATAACAGTACAGGAGAAATATCACGCAAAATATATATATAAACACAAATCAATAGAAATATGCGTATAATCAGTACAGGAGAAATGTCAAGCAAAATTATATATAAATACAATTCACTTTTTTTTCAAAATACTAAACTCGGTCTTAATCGAGTTTACAATTACATCATTATTGCTCTGCATTACGCAGTATATGCGGCCTAATAATATTTCACCGCTTAAAGTATAGGGAAACCTGTACTCGATATGAAGGGCTTTCATATCGTTCAGTACTATTTTTGTTCCCACTTTACAACCGTTTGGTAAGTCATCTTTAAATACGTCTAGAATACAATCAAAAGCACGCACAAAGAGTTCATCGTTAGCTACATTATTAAACAAAAGTTTATAAACACGCTTTTCCAATCGAGGGTTTATTTCTACCGACTCGAGCTTTTCAATCGTGAACTCACTCAACATAGCGGCAATTGAAATAATCTTCTAAATCGTTACACGACAACTGCGCGTTATATAAAGAAATAGTTCTTCAGGGTGAACGGTGTAGGTGAGCTCAGCCTTGTACCGATCAATTGCTTTGTACCAAAGTTCATGGTATTTCAAAGAGTCTAAACTTTTTAAATAAACGTCCAGCTCTAGACCATTCTCATCAGCCCTACACTCGGTAAACCCATCGAGCAGAGCGGTGTAGGCGTATTCAAGTACTGTATCAAAATAAAGCATGTCCGTAACACGCGCGTCTAATATAGGTTTCAGTTTACGGAATCCGACGATTTCAAACATTCTGTAGAGGATGAAACGGTTTCGCGTAGGAACAAGAGCGTTATTATCAGAAGCATTCTTCCACATCAGCCGTATATCAATGCACGGCCGATCGTTATTTATACACAACGTACATACAACGGCGTATGAGGGTGCGTCACTAATCTGCTCTCTTCTTGTACCTACGTTAACAGGTATTTTATAACGATCTTCACTCCACTTCTCAACTATCACAAAGATTCTATTCATCTCCTCGATACTTAAATAAACCCGTTTGTTTGTCGGTCTACATTCCGTTTCCAGTACATAGCTAATGGTACCGGAATTACGCCTGAACACGCGCAACGATTTCGTCACGGACACATCGTACGAGGCGTTGAGAGTGCTGCTCAAAGGAAGTTCCATCGTATTCGAGGAGCGCACGTCCACTCGGCTCAAGCTCTGAGATAACTATGAGCCGTGTGAGGCACGCAGGTAGGCAGGAGTGGTTCGACGGGCGGCTGACTCGATGATACGTGAATGGGCTTGTTCGTATGACCGCGAGTCGAATTGTTGTACATATTTCGGTACAAGAATATCACTACCAGCCTACGCACCAGACAGTTTAGGTAAGAACTAGGAACATTTTATGTTTTACTAAACATCTCCACACTCCGGCGCACTATTTGAGAGGAACATATGTTCATATTTTTCCTTTCTGCCCATCAAACGATACTCGTCTCTAAACTCTGTTAAAAATTCACGCAGGGCACTAGCCACAACCTCACTACGAACCTCATCATGATATACGTTAATATAGTGATAAAAATACTTAAGATTGTCCATGATCACGAGATTCACATTTTCAGTCGTAGGGTATGAGTAATCGACATGGTGTAGCATGACGTAATACCGCTTGTCACACCACCCATCAGCAAGACTCATTATCCATACCTGCTGCTTCTCTTCTGCACGCGTTGTTTCTTTTACTTCACGGTGTATGAGAGACTTTATAAAGTTTAGCTCTGCAGTATACTTCAGCACATCGTCTGTGCAACGAAAGCCTTCAACGGTCTCACCAGAACATCCGTAGAGTATTTGTACATCTTGGAACTTTGCACAATACAATGTGTTTTTAAAAGAGGCATAGGAGGGAGGAATAGGAAGTTTTTCGGTATCCACCACATCCTGACACTTTACTGAATACCATTTCGTAAACGTTGTACAAGCAATATTAAAGGTAGCCATTTGAATACACGTCTGATCTGAATACACGTCTGATCTCTCGGGCTTACTGCGGTCGACTGACCACGCAGGGATTCCCAGATAGTAGCATGACTCACGGTCTTACAGTGGGCGGAGCTTAGAACTTTCACCTACACCACACACACACACACACACACTCACAAGGAGAAAGTGAAACGCTATTTGAAACATGATTTATTTAACAAACGAGATATTCAAGTTATATATATTTACAAATACGATTTAATAAACGAGATAGTCAAGTATATATATATATATTTACAAATAGATACGATTATATACAAGACGTGTGAGTTAGAAGCATCATTGGTATCCAAAGGGTACGGTATCATAGGTACCAGGTAACTGGTAACGTTTCCTATAGGTGTTAGGCACACCATCGTACCCCTAAGTTCCTTCACGCCCCCCAGCTTCTGCGCCCGAAAATTGTGGGTGCCTACAATTAGTTGGGGAGGTTGTTCATCATCGTCCAAACATACTAGATCCTTCAACGACTCAAAGTTAACAACCTCCCGATTCGCATGGTTGAGCGTAATACCCTTTGCCTTCACGATATATTTCATTTCCTCCCCCACCCTGACCCGTACCCCATAAGTCTTAGGTCCTGTTGAGGCAAAAGAGTCGGCGTATGCGTTGTCCCCATACTCATCCTTGATCTCATCAGTGAGCTCGCCGAGGAACTCCCCAATAGTGGGCATGTATTCACCCTCCCTCTCTGTGAATATCACGCTATCTGTATCGGCAACAATACTCTCCGCCCAAGAGAATGCAATAGACCCCAAAGTTTTAAGGGTGTAGGCTGTTGTGAAGCTGGCCACAGGTATGTTTGTAACCCTTGAGGTATCTGTGGCAAATTCAGTGTTGTTGTACTTTATTACGTAAGTATTACCTACATTTACGATCTCCATGACCTCTTTATCGGGGGCATTGGCATAATCCCAGACATCGCTATAACTTTGTGCCAAATGAATGCTCCCTCTGCCGGTATTCTGCGCAAATTTTCCCCATAGACTGTTTAGACACAACTTTGCACTAAAGCGCTTGCCAGGATTCTTTACAATTTGGACACGATCAAGTTGTATACCTTCGCGGTCGCGGTAACGTTGAATATAGGCAGACTTTTCATCTTCGGTATCAACTCCTCGCGGATACCTGATGCCTCAACCTTATCCTTCAAAAAGGTGTTTATATATGGTGTGAAAAGGTTGGGTAGCTTCTGAAACCTCCAACCTCATGTATCTTCAGTATTCTATAACCATGGCGCACGGCTAGGGCCAACTCAGGACTTGTATATACGCCTCTGATCTTACGCTGGTGGGGTATATGGTTACATTCGCCGTTATCCTCTTCCGCGCACTTCACGCACAGGGGAAACATGAGCTTGTCGTCGATAACGACAGGTAAGATCGGCATCCATAAATTGCGTGGGGGAGTACGTCTACGAAAGAGAGCCCAAAGTAACGATCATTCAAATTTTTTGAAAATTCATTGATGGAGGGTAGGCTAGGTCCCACCAGTTTCTCAGGAGCGCCCACGGGGTACGGATTGCTCTTCATCACGTATGGGTATAAAGAACAGAAATCGTAGTAATGGAGCTTCACGCCCTCCGTAGGTGGGAAGTATAGTCTGAAAGGATTTGTACGTCCTCCAAACAAGCTATCACCACATTTGAGAGGATCCAGCACCATTGAACGCTTGATCGTTTTTATTTCCTCACGGTACACCTCGTCTGTCTCCATCCGTGCATCATATTCATGCTCCCACAAGACTTTGTGAGTGAACTGTGATCCTATAAGTTGATCGCGGGTGCGGGTCGATGCAAGACAGTCGGCAGGAGACCTACCGTGGATATCTCCGGTGATTCCGCACTCAGGACGGGGGCATCCATGCCACCAGCAACCGTTAAAGGAGTACACAGTCTTCACACCAGTGACATGGTTTTCACTTAACCCATCAACCCAAAAAACACGTCCATTAATCTTAATGGGTACTTCACCCGTGTTGCGGGCGTGCTTTATGTATACACCTGTCTGTTGCTGTAGGTGTATGAGCCAGTAAATAGCCTTGTGCCCGTAACTGCGGGGATTGTTTCGGTGAATAATGGCTAAGGCGTCTTTCGGCATGAAGTTATTCTTGAACACGTAAAACATAATGATGCGATGGTGGTTGCGACTTGCAGTGGATCGCATTTGAAACGGGCTATGTACATCCTTCTAAAGGCCTGGAAACATACTCTAAGCACGCGCACATCATTCACGCAATAACGCTCACATTCATCAGCTATATTATAAGGGTTACTTTCATTAAAACTGTCGTAGTATCGATCAAAGTCTTCACGTTCATCCATACAGTCAAAATAATGTTTGGGGGGTGGTGGGCCTACGTAGTTTAAAGTCTCGCTGGTGAGGAAAGTGTAAGGGAAGTATCCTTTGGAAACTTCAGCTGCTACTCCCATCACCTTGGGTAGCTTTGCTAATTTACAAGGTGTGAATAATAAAGTATCTTTAAATTGTACATTGCCTCTTATCTGCATCTGTATTAATTTGTTGCCTCTTTTCAATGGATCACCTGTAAATATCTCAGAGGATTCGTGTTCAAGCAACTCCTTATAAAGGAACTGCGTGTCAAACTTTGCCCCGTTATGGGCGAGAATATACACAGTCATTTTTTTGAACTTGTCGGCTAACTTGACAATATAGGACACAAATAGTTTCACAGGACTATCGCTGACATTCGTTTTAAAAACGTTTGTCCGTTTACCACATTTGGGGCACTCGTCACATTCGATATCCATACACTCATCACAGATAGTCTGGCTCACAAGTAAATGTGGAATTACCTCTTTGGTTTCAGCGTTCGTATATGTTTCTATATCGTAGTATACAGTTATACAAGGGTTATTTTTAGGCTTAGCATCTTTCATATAACATACATGCTTTACTCCATCCGCCTTATATTCCTCTGGCATGTAGGACAGTGAATTACGTCACACTTGTGCTTAAATTTTCCCCAATTATCCATTGTGTGAAACATACCACATTCACAGATTCTCATTTTCCTGCACGTGCCAATTGATTTATGGAAATCAAAACAGCTATTATTGAAAAATGTGCGTCTACACACATCACAGTCTCTCTTCTCAGCTTCAACTACACGGCTTTCACATTTGGTGCTTTTACACTGCTCACATACCATGTGACATTCTTTACAATGTCTCACTATATCATCCGCAAACTCGAGGCACCCCTTACACAAATCATGATGTCTCCCATATTTTCGACTTTTGTCATAACTCGCGTAAAGCCACCTTATATTACGGATGGGGAGATACGTTGTCCCTGACAATCCTAAAATAAGTAGGGGCCTTGTACGATCTCTCACACAGCTTTTAAAAACACACAGTCCTACGACGATCATCCAACCCAAACACAACTATGCGGACATTCATTTCCTGTTCTACCCTTCTCAGCTCTTCAGGACCCATATTACAGTCAAATTCAAGTTCACAGTCTACAGCTAGTTTACGGGCACGCTCCACGACTGTAGGCAACCAAATTTTTGAGTTCGTGTATTTTGTACAGTAAACATACGTGCTAAGAGTACTGCTATAAAGCCGCAACCACGATCGACGTTTATATGCCGTCTATAAATAGCTTGAGAATTGAGGTTAAGAGTATACGGTATGGCACTATGACCCGCAACACGGTATACATGGTCAATATTTACCGTGAAGTTGTCCATATTGAAGGCTATACTACTTTGGGCGGCTTGCATTATACGTCCTAATATATATTCTACATCTTCAGCCGCCAAACGTCTAAATGGCACTATCACCCAATAATCGTCTACATCACCGTCATCTGACCCGAATCCAAAGGACAGACTCGTCCTGACTTCACGCTCGTCGCGATTCTGAAGAGCAAACTCTATAATACGCTCTACAACCCGGCGTAGTCCGCGCTCAATACCATTGCTATACATGACTCTAGGGTCGACCCTGACTCTATACCGATTTCTAGTCAAGGCTGGGGTGGGGGCTGCGGAGCGCACCAATTCGAGCGTTATATCTTCCTCAACAGAACGGGGGGCGGCGGATGAATTAGGGGGTATATTAGCGGAAGGTGCTGCTGATGGGGGGCCTGTTGCGTAGGAGGTTGATGGTTGGGGCTCTATTATTGTAGACTTAACAGAACGGGGGGCGGCGGATGAATAAGGGGATATATTAGGTGCTGCTGGGGGGTTGTTGCGTAAGAGGTTGAGGGTTGGGGATCTATTACTGGTGCAACAGGCGCGTATTTCGGTCGCTTTATACCTGACGTGGGTATCTCATACCTCCGCTTTGGACGTGTTACCGGTATCGCTGGTGAGGGTTCAGGGAGGAGATCACAACTACACTGTCGTCGAGGTCATCCGTAATGATGGGCTGCTCTACCTCATCGTCATTCACGGTTCTGTGGGAGAAGAAATATAAGGAACAGCACTCAAAATTTGTAATATTTTGTAAATGACCCACTTAGGAGTGTGACGTGTTAGAAATGGACTCTGTAGAAAAATTCAGATTCACGAGCCCATCCACATGTATTATATCTGGACCTACAGGATGTGGTAAAACTGTATTTATGCTTAAAATCATTAAAGAAAAGGGGGAGATGTTCTCGAAATTTGTGCATAAAGTTATATGGTGCTATTCGACGTATCAATCAGTGTTCAACGAGTACCAAGATGATATTTTGTTCCACAAAGGCGTATATGACGTTAATTCGTTAAAGGGAAATGAACATACAATCATTGTAATCGACGATCTCATGTTGGAGATGGATAAAACGTTTGCCGAGACATTTACAGTATTCTCCCACCATCTTAACATAAGCGTGTTCTTCATCAATCAGAATCTATTTTTCAAAAATAGATACATGCGCGATGTGTCGTTAAATACGCAATATCTAGTCTTATTCGCGCAACGTAGAGATGTATCACAAATTGGGGTATTAGCCAATCAAATGTTCCCGAATCAGCGTAAGGAGTTTTTGGAAGTTTATAAAGAAGCTACAAGCCCGCGTTACGGATATTTGATCTGCGACCTTCATCCGCGAAACACGTTTAGAGTGCTTCTGCGAACGAATATATTTCCAAACGAGCCTGAAACGGTGTATATTCCAGAATGACAAAGAGACTAAAGAAATACCGTGAATTAATAAAAATCTATCATCGACTGCCCGGGCAATGCAGCAGATGTTTATTAAAAATATCGATGCCGACTTTTTAAAATGCATCTGTGAAATCTGTCTTAACGTTATAAATTGCAATGTATCAATGAAAACCCATCAGAAGGCTCGCCTACGCCGCTACAAGAACATAATACGTGCACTCGCTCGTAAAAGCCAAACTGTAGCGAAGAAAAAACGAATTATTGTACAAACAGGAGGGTCATTTCTCCCCATCTTATTTTCAGTTTTGGGTCCTTTACTGACTAGATTAATATAATGAAGAAAGTGGTAGTGATTCCCCACGAGGTGTACGCCTCACTGCAAAGGAATCCAGACACGTATCTAGATCCCCGTAAAAGCAGACTTAAAAGAATGGAAAGCGAATTGTTAGCCCTATTAAACAGTGAAAAAACACCTGATGAGAAAAGAATCTTATACCAAGAAGCTCTGCAGAAATTTCTTCACGAGTACGAAAATTATAAGAGCCCTACAGAGATTCCTGTGGTTATTAGGCACAGCACGGGGACGATGGCGACATAGGATCTGTGCCCGACGACACAGCTGACCAACCAAAAAGATTAGCCACACAACATATCGAACATGTATTAAAAAATACCCTCCCACTTACATTGAGGAGTAAAGGCTTAAGTCTTTATAATCTATTGAATGAGGATCCGATACAGGGGAGATCATTGTGGAAGGATCAAAGGTACAGGGATCGAATATCGTAGACATTGTCCATGATCTGGTGAGAAAGTGGGATAGGCCATCACCATCAGGATGGAAGCATATTAAAGCAAGACTACAACAAATAAATGTCCCTAAAACGTTGATAGGAAATCTGAACAGGTTAAAAGACTTGGAACATGCAACGCCTGTGACACAATTGAAGGCGCCGTCACCCCCGGCGGTAACACCTTTGAAGAGGAGCAAGAAGAGGTTAAACCAACCCTACCCACGTGCCTCTAAAATACGCAAATGGCTAACGTATTAACTAAACGCTATTATGACATTTCTACCCCATCCTCTTACGGCGGCGTAGATAGACTGTACAGAAGTGTTTACGGAGTAGGAAAAAAAGATGTTGAAAGATTTTTGAGGGAGCAGGACGCTTATACGCTTCATAAGCCTGTGAGAAAAAGGTTTAAAACAGCCAAGACAACGGCTTCCTCGATTGATTCTATTTGGCAAGCAGATTTAACAGACATGCAAAGATATTCTGTGTATAACGATGGTTACCGCTACATTCTATTCATAATAGACGTATTCTCTAGATATCTGTGGCTAGTTCCTCTGAAAAATAAATCACCTGAAACAGTTGCTAAAGCCACCAAAACGCTAATGTTAAAAGAAAACAGGGTTCCTGGCTATTTTTGTACGGATATGGGGAAGGAATTTATAGGCCGTGCTTTTCAGAACATGTTGACAGAGTTTAATATCAGCTATTACACAACCAATTCTATACATAAGGCTTCTTTAGCTGAAAGAGTTCAGCGCACCATAAAGGAACGCATGCACCGTTATTTTACACATAAAAACACATACAGATTTCTAGACATTCTGGAATCATTGGCATCATCCTACAACCGCTCACACCATCGCACGATTGGGACAACACCTAACGAAGTTTTAGAAAGAGGTACGCTCCCGAGAAGAGATGGATCACCACCACCACACACTCTGCGCGCTTCAAAATCAATGATTATGTAAGGCTGTCGCGTTCGGGGAATAAATTCGCAAAGGGTTTTGAGCAAGGATGGACACGCGAGATTTTTAAAGTTAGGGCTGTGAGACCTAAAGGTGAGATAATGATGTATTACATTGAAGATTTGAATGGGGAAGAAATCTCAGGAGGCTTTTACCGCGAGGAATTGCAGAAAGTTGCGTTTAATTTAGAAAAAAATGTGTTTAAAATTGAGAAAATTTTAGGAAGCAAAGGTTCAGGAAGGAGAAAAATGTACCTGGTGAAATGGCTAGGGTACCCAGAAAGCTTCAACACCTATATAAAAGCTGATGCAATAATGAAGCTTAAATAGTATGCAACATGGCTCCTAACCATTTCTACGTCACACTCCCGTCCTCCTCGTCCCTGTCTGTACACCCTAACAACACACTAGCCAACTTTGTAACAGAACTCCATGGGCACATTGAATTGGGTCGTGATTCGTATGAGGTGGGGATATGCGAAATTCAGCTGGACACCGTCTTTTTAAATATTGAACATAAAGAAACCGTTTTTACGATTCTTAGAGACATTGACGAGTGTGAAAAAGCTGGGGTAGCTATGGATGAAACTATGCGCATCGCTCGGACTAAGATTGCACGGTATTACAGTACAGAAGTAAGACTAGGGCCGGGTCAATATGGTTCGGCCGAGGATGTTGTGAGAGGCTTAACGTAAGTTTAAGAAACTCAAACCTTACGAATGATTTAGTATATGAAATCGTAAACAACCCTGCACATACACTAATCCTAAAATCAAAGACTAACAGACGTCTTAAAGAACATAGAAAGTTCAAAATTCTAACCAACGGCCGATATAGCGCAGCCTTCCAAAGAGACACATTTCACGAGACACAGTATAACTTGTCCAGATTAATGTATCAATTGAAGATGGAGAAATTGGCTGAAAGGTCCCCAGACATGTGCTATATTTACAGTAATATAGTGGAGCACCAGTTTGTTGGGGATACCCAGGCACGCCTGCTGCGCATTGCTCACATCCCCAACCATAGAGGAAGGAGTTTGAGTATTACATATGACAGACCCCATTATGTGAATGTCGCAACTAATTTAATAACCAATATCACAATATATATAAGAACGATTGAGGGCGAAAACTTCCCATTCGGTAACGGGAGCTTAACAGTGAAACTACACTTTCGACGCACTGAGTTATAATGGATAGAAAGCCTTTCACCGTCTATCGAGGGGTGAGATACCAGCGCGGTAGTGGACTTGGATCCATTTTTTCATCCATACTACGTACGGCTGTTCCTTTGCTGAAGAGGGGTGCCAGATACCTTGGAAGGAAAGCGCTACAATCAGGCCTTAACACTGCAGAAGACATATTGGCCGGGGCTAAACCTAAAGAAGCTCTAAAAAAACATTTAAAGCGTACACGGAACGAAATCATCAAAGATGCAAAGAGAAAAATGCGTGGTGGCGGGAAGAAGAGGGCTCCCCGGAAGAAGAAGGGGTCACGTGGTATTAAACGTAAAAGGCTATCAAAAAAGAAATGCTGTAAGCGAATGAAACCTATGGTTGACCACTTTTTTGACTGATATAAGCTAAGGACATTGATCTCATGAATCATAGTTTGTTTACCACTTGTCGAGAGAGGAGTCACTATTTCGCCATGGCACGCTTCATCCACCCATGTAGTTCACAATGCTGTAAATCGGAGCTGTCCCTTTTTGAGCTCCCGCCAACCCAAGTTTCTATTGAGCACAGTGACTTTATTACAATTAACCCTTTAAACACAATTAGTTCCCCGAGTGCACCTATAGAATTCGTGATACCCAGCTCAGGTCCTTACTTTTTTGATCCAAGCTGTGTGCACATGTACGCTAAGCTACGTATAGCCCATTCTGATGGAACGGTCTGCGATGACAAATATGCTGTATACCCTGAAACAAACTTTCTGCACGCCATATTCAACCAGTGTGACGTATATTTAAATCAGACCAACATATCGGCAGGCACGGGGTACTATCATCTACGAGCCTATTTGGAAAATGTCCTCAACTTTTCCAAAGAAGCGAAGGCTACCTTTTTAAGTGCGGAGGGATATTATCAAACTAAAGATGAAAATAGTATAAAGGACAAATTTAAAAATTCTAAAAAGAAAATATACGAGTGTTTTGGACGGTTGCACACAGATTTCACTTTCCAGGAGAAGTTGCTTGTGAACGGGGTGGATATGAAAATAAAGCTCACCCGCACGAGTCCTGAGATCTGCTTAAATCTGGATGCGAATCAAGAAGAGGGTGCAAAGCCCGTTGTGGTTCACATTATGGACACATACCTCCGCGTACGGCGAGTGAAATTAAGTTCACCAAAACAACTAGAAATTGAGAAAAATTTACTAAACGCTACAGTGAAATATCCTATTAACAGAGTGCAGATCAAACTATATACGGTTCCTGCAGGGTTGGCATCGAAGCAGATAGAAAACATTGCCCTGGGAAATCTTCCTAAAAGGATATTAATCGGCATGCAGGACCACGCTTCGGTGAATGGAAAATATAAAAAGAGTGCCTTTAAATTCGAGAATTTCGGACTTAAAAATATAACTCTATACGTTAATGGCACTGCTTTGGGTGGAACAATGGGTACGGACTATTCATCAGACGCTGTGTTACCGCTTTGTGCCAGAGCCTATAGTAATCTGACCCATATTGCAGGTGATTGTGATGAGCTTGGTAATGGGGTAACGCAGGAAGAATTCATTGATCAATTTAACCTTTATCCGTTTGACATTACACCTGACTTATCTGCTAGCGTAAATACCCATTTAACCCCACAGCAGAGCGGAAACATCTCAGTGCGGCTGGAATTCGCCAAGCCTATAGACGCTCCTATTAGTGTACTAGTATATCTCGAATCGCAAGCCCTAATAGAAGTAGATAGATTTAGAAGCGTTATCACTGACTTTTAAAATGGATGCTAATACACTTCAGAAAGTAATGGAGCGAGTCACACGTTCCAAATTTATCGGCGTGTTTGCGAAGAATGAAACATTGAGTTTGCCAAGTACGCGAGAATGCGGTAGTCTTATTGTGAACACAGACATCATCGGTAATGAAGGGATTCACTGGATCGCTGTCTATTTTAAAAATAGACAGCGCCTGTACTATTTTGATTCACTCGGTACTCAACCCTGGAGTGACCCTATTATTGTAAAATTTCTCGCTCAGTTACATATTCCCGAAGTTGTGTGGACCCCATTTCGCATGCAAGGATATTTTACTAATGTTTGCGGAATGTACTGCGTCTCATTTCTCATGCATATGTCAAATGATAAAGAATTTATAAATTTTTTAAATTTATTTGACCCGTGTCACACTCGCCGAAACGATGAAATGGTATGCAGACAGATAAAAAACCGTTTTCCAATTGTACGTACTCGTTGTATATTATAATGTTTTTGTTCGTATATTTGTAACGATATATTCTGTAGTTGTTTATTGTACTGATTTCTTTCATTTAATAAATTTATGAAAATATATTGTGTCTTCTTATCCCAAAAAGATCGAAAAACACTTACATTATTTCGGTGTGACATTGTTGACTGATCAGTATATCCTCCCTATTCCGAGATTCTTCAAAAGATTGTATAACACGTGTCAAATCCTCATCGGACCTTAAAGGAATAATGCTTTTAAAACATATACAGAGTATACAGACAGATCCCCATTATGTGAAGATATCTTTGGTTCGAGGAATAACATTGAATGCCATAAAAATTTCGATTTTAGCATAATGGGGATAACCAAATAACATTGATTGACATTTTTGGCGAGTATCTATTTGACGAGATACTACAACTCTCCATATATATATAAAAATTCTAATTATAGACACTTACATTTCTATGGTAGTCCCTTGCGTCGGATTGTAAGGAGCGTCACTGCAAATATCTTCTACGGTTTGCGTTGAAAATAATTCGCCACGGTCAATCGCATTGAAAAGACTAATTGCGGTTAATGCTGCAGTATCACGTTCTTCATACAATTCCGGGGAGACGTACAGGTCCATGGTGGAGGATGTGTGACATTGTTGACTGTTCAGTATATCCCCCGTATTCCGAGATTCTTCAAAAGATTGTATAACACGTGTCAAATCCTCATCGGACCTTAAAGGAATAATGCTTTTAAAACATATACAGAGTATACAGACAGATCCCCATTATGTGAAGATATCTTTGGTTCGAGGAATAACATTGAATGCCATAAAATTTCGATTTTAGCATAATGGGGTAACAAAATAACATTGATTGACATTTTTGGCGAGTATCTATTTGACGAGATACTACACCCCATCCATATATATATATATATATATATATATATATATATATCTAATTATAGACACTTACATTTCTATGGTAGTCCCTTGCGTCGGATTGTAAGGAGCGTCACTGCACATATCTTCTACGGTTTGCGTTGTAAATAATTCATCACGGTCAACCGCATTAAAAAGGCTAATTGTCGTTAATGCTGCAGTATCACTCTCTTCATACAAGTCTGGGGAGACGTACAGGTCCATGGTGGAGGGAATGATTATTCACTGACGCGAAAATAGCTACTGTTACTCCAAACTGAAAAATATCCCCTTTTATATGCACAATCGCCAAGCTCCGCCCCAAAAGACCAGATGTTCGTAGTGATTGGCTGCCGATGTAGCTGGGTGGAGCTATGACGTGTACCAATCCGCTATAACGGGACCGGACGAGTAACATATATATATTTTCACCAATAGATTTAATGCTCGTATTCTCCTTTGAAAATTATTTGGTGATTCGTATAGAACTTTTGATACTGATTCCAAATATGGTTTCAGAATTTTTCTATCACCCATAGTTTTCGAGAAAATATTTACTCAGATTTCCCGCATCATTAGTCACTAATGTAATCGAGAGGATATAAAGAAATATATCCTAATTATATTTTAAAAGAACATTCGGTTTCAACGTTAAACTGTGGGTCTAAGGTGGGGTGAAAACCTTTCCAATTGCGCTAGGGGACACGAAAATTATTTGGTGTTTCTTATAAAACTTTTGGCACTGAGTCAGGTTTCAGAATTTTCTAATGTTAAACTGTGGGTCTAAGGTGGGGTGAAAACCTTTCCAATTGCGCTAGGGGACAACGAAAATTATTTGGTGTTTCTTATAAAACTTTTGGCACTGAGTCAGGTTTCAGAATTTTCTAATGTTAAACTGTGGGTCTAAGGTGGGGTGAAAACCTTTCCAATTGCGCTAGGGGACAACGAAAATTATTTGGTGTTTCTTATAAAACTTTTGGCACTGAGTCAGGTTTCAGAATTTTCTAATGTTAAACTGTGGGTCTAAGGTGGGGTGAAAACCTTTCCAATTCAATATAACGTCGAATAATTGCTGCTTCGAACAACTGTTTTTCGAAGCAGCAATTGTGTTCGAACACAATGGCAAAAGATACAAGCATATCCCGTTATTTGAACAAAACTCTCTCTCTCTCTCTCTCTCTCTCTCTCTATATATATATATATATATATATATATATATATATAATTGTCGGCATATCTAAGAAATGGAGTCGAGAGAGGTTTTGTTCAAGCTGTCTAGGAGAAAGGTCATTATGGTCATTCGAGTTGGGCAGATTCTCGGAATTCCTTTCCTCTAGCGAATTGTGTTTTGGTTAATTTCAACTTTTAATTGAATTGTTTCGTAAATTTTCATATTGTTTCAATTTTTTTCGCATGGAAAGAGACTCGTGTGTTTCGTAAATTTTCATCTCGATACAACTTAGATATTATATATATATATATATTATATATATATATATATATATATATACGGGTTTGGGGAATGACGATCGTCGAATTGTTTCATAAATTTTCATTTCCGTTCGTTTTTCCCCACTGATATTCGAATGTTTATAATGAAAATTGAGTCACAACGAAATCTTTTAGTTGGAGACAACTCACCATAATAATGGTAAAAAGTGGATTGAAGTGAAGGGAGACTTATCAGGGATTGGGGGGAAGGTCTCTCATTATGAGTTGCTGTTCCAACGAAATCTTTTAGTTGGAGACAACTCACCATAATAATGGTAAAAAGTGGTATCTGGCAACCGAATTGAAGCTCTTTCCGAAGAACAGAATAAAATAATTATCATCATATGTTTTCACAGAAAACAGTTTTTACTTTTAAACTTAAATCATTGTGATTAAATAAGCACATATACAGAGATTAGTTTAAATAAGTTATCAATAAGAAGGAAAGAATAAAACGAAAAAAATTTTAATATACGCTTTATTTATATGTTTGTTATTATTTTTTAATTTAATATGCGTCATAATTAGTTGGGTATCCCTTATAAAAATTCATTTTCTGTCTAACGAATTATTTATTGGGTAACTTTGTTAATTCTGTTATATTACTAAAATATATTGAAAGTTGCCTTTACTTTTAATCAATCCGGTTGATAATTACTTTATAACTTGGGAGTTAAACTTTTAAAAGATGCTGTAAACTATAAAAGCATCCTGATCTTAAGTTAGGCATATCAATAATATATTTTTAAGTCATACGTAAATCTTTCTGAAACAGTGAAATCATTGTTGAAATGCTTTATTTGATGGAGCTAATCGTTAAACACTATATACATCTATTGTAAAACACTATAAACATCTATATATAGATGGGGCTCGATTGATTAACTATATAAATATATTATGGTTTTTTATATGCTTTGTGCACAGACAAGCGTGTGTTTCATAATTTCTCTTCATTTGAAGTGAAGGGAGACTTATCAGGGATTGGGGGGAAGGTCTCTCATTATGAGTTGCTGTTCACAACGAAATCTTTTAGTTGGAGACAACTCACCATAATAATGGTAAAAAGTGGATTGAAGTGAAGGGAGACTTATCAGGGATTGGGGGAAGGTCTCTCATTATGAGTTGCTGTTCACAACGAAATCTTTTAGTTGGAGACAACTCACCATAATAATGGTAAAAAGTGGTATCTGGCAACCGAATTGCAGCTCTTTCCGAAGAACATCACTACAGATTTGTTTGTGGGTACTTCTTGAAGTTCAAGTTAATGTTATATTTGATTCTAATCGTTAAACACTATATACATCTATTGTAAAACCCTATATACATCTATACATCTATAGTGAAACACTATATATATATATATATATATATATATATCATAAGCTGTTTAAAAGACTCTATATATATAATTATAGTAAACGAAATAAACTAGTTAACCATAAAATTAATTATTTTCTATTATGAAGTTTTCGAATTATGTGTGGTTAACTATGTTATTTGTTTCGAAAAGTTTAGCTTCAAGTTCAATGAAGTTCAAGTTAATGTTAAATTTGCTTCTAAACGTTAAACTAAAATTAAATGTTATAATATGAAAAAATAATATATATATATATATATATATATATATATATATATATATATATATATATATTTACCTAACATAAGATGTTTAAAAGAATGTATATATATGTATATATGTATATATATATATTATAATAATATATCTAGCAAGAGCAATCCGATCATTGCAAAAAACTGGAAAGGTATGCAATTAGTAAAGATTGAGTGTGTATTTATTTAATATACAGAATTTAATTGGAATAATTACCGTCATATTGTGTTACACAATGGATGATTAATATTTCTGGAATACATGGCGCTATCTGATGGTGCGATCTGGCACATCAGCACCCGATTACATGGCTTGATATGGCAACTCAGCATCTGCATACATGGTGCGATCTGACAACACGGCAACTGAACACATTGCGCTATCTGGCAACTCAGCCAGAATAGAGGCTTATAAAAGACCGAGAAGTTGATGAAAGACTCATTCCAGCTCGGCTCCCAGCCGAGCAAGGACCTCTGGTCCTTCTCTTTCAGGCCCTTTGGTAAAACCCCTTAGTGGCCTCTTAGGTTAGGAAAACGAAGATAACTTGGGGGAGAACTCCTCTCTCTCCTTCAGGTGTCTCTCTCTCCTACAGGTGTCTCTCTCTCCTTCAGGCGTCTCTCTCTCTCTCTCCTTCAGGTCTCTCTCTCTCCCTACAGGTGCTCTCTCCCTTCAGGCGTCTCTCTCTTCTTCAGGTGTACCCCTCCCCCCTTGGCTCAGTCAACTGGCTGATTCAGCCAACTGGCTGATTCTGGCTGATTAGGAGCCTATAAAACAACGCCTACTCGCTGAAGTCTTAATATGCACTTGGCTCCTGCCAGGTGAACACCTCTCCTCCTTTCTCTCCTCCTTTCTCTCTGTCCCTTTGGGGGAATAGCTTGGGGGAGGCCCCAAGTTGCATGCCCCTTGCAACCTAGGTTGGCAACAAAGGCCAGTACTCTTTTTTTTTCTTTTTTATTTTTTTTTTTTTTTGCAACCCCTCCCCCTCCCCCCTTTGCAACAACCCCCACCCCCCTTTGCAACATTACATAATAACTTGCAACATTCTTGCACTCTCCCCTTTTGCGGCTATACTACTTTGACCTTCGAATATCTGGAAAGTATTCGAATGGACTAAATCCATTAGGAAACAGATCATCTCCCCCCAAGACAGGTAAAATTTATGAAATGCTTTCCGCAATACCTAACTTTAATCCGCTGTTGGTTTGTATCCAGAACGCTGCAGTAGTCTTGATTCCAAAACCGGATGCAGTGCAGTTTGGATTTGGTCACTTACGGATTCTTCCATCGAAAAGTAGGTTTGATTTCATTTAAATACCTTTATTTCATTGTACTCTTGGTACTCAAATACATCTGTTGTTTTATGTATATGTATATGTACTGTATATACAGAATAGGTCATACTGTATATCTAAAATAAGAGAAAATTAGATGTATTTCAGGTGCAAGAATAAAATTAAACAAAATTAAATATATATATATATATATTACTTGAACGAGTTCTAAAAAATCAAATTTAGAGGACAGTAATGAAAGTTTTGTTTTAAAATAAATGTAGTAAATTTTTTCTTATAAAATGCAATAACATTTCAAATTCGTATTACTGAAGTGCGTCTTGGATTTAGAAAATACATTTTTAATTTCATTCATATAACAAATCTTTGACATTTAATATTAAAACATATCTCAAACTTGTGTGTGTGTGTGTGTGTGTGTGTGTGTGAGCGAATGAATGTCAGGGAAAGAGAAAGAATGATAAAGGAAAAAGTCTATTAATTATTCAATACAAACTTATCAGCTTTAAGGAATTAATCTCGTCTTTTCAGCTTCGATTTAATCTGTACCATCTCGCAAATGTCATGCAACTTTTCGTTTGAAAAAGGAGACCACTCAAACCTTCATATACAGGGTGGCGCAAAAGTCAGGAACCATAGGCATATTTTATTAAATTATAACAAATGTTCGAATTGGTGGCCTTCCACTTGGAGACACTTTCTGACGCGTTGAATGCATGATGTTTGAGCATTCCTTAACACATTGGTACTGATTTTGGCACACTCAGATATGATTTTATCCCCTAGAGAACGTATGGTTCTGGTCGATCAGTATAGACTACTGACTTGAGATGGCCCCACAAGAAAAAGTCAAGAGGCGTGAGGTCTGGAGACCTAGGTGGCCATTCGACGGGCCCTTGCCGTCCGATCCATTTGCTTGGGAATGTTTCATCTAAAGAGCTCCGGACGATGGTTGCGAAACGTGGTGGTGCACCATCTTGCTGAAACCACATCTCCGCCCGTTCTGCCAGAAATGTCTTCCAGTATGGGCATTAGAAATGTTTGCAGCATATGCAGATATGTTTCACCTGTTACATTGCCGTCGAAAAAGTACGGACCAATTAACCGATTCCCCCCCCCAGAGCGCAGCCCACACCATAATTCGTGGATCGAATTGCACATGTCCTTCCTCCATCCAGTGGGGGTTCTCATTGGTCCTATAGCGTGCATTATACCTATTGACACGACCGCTGAGGTGAAATATCGTTTCGTCGCTGAACATGATCCTTCGTTGAAGCTGTCGATATTATAGAAACGACTGGCAGAACTCAACACGACGGTCTGTGTTGTCACCGTGCAGTTACTGAATGAGTTGGACTTTGTAGGGGTGGAAACGATTTGTTGTAAGAATTCGTTGAATGGATCTTCTGGAGACACCCATTTCCTGGGTTAACTTTCTTAAGGACTTAGGTGGGCTGTTTTCGACGTGATTGAGTTCCGTTAGTGACGTTGCTGCATCGGTTGAACTTTTTAGGCAGCCACTACGCGGCCGATCATGAACACTTCGCGTTTCTTTGAAGCGAGTGAACAATTTTCCAACTGATGCCTGAACAACTGGCGGCCTCTCAGGGTGTTTGTCATTAAAAGCAGTAACAACTGATCGGTGTGTGTTACCACGCTTTGCACACATTAAAACTCTCTCCACTCATTCATCTATTGTCAATTTCTGTGCAATAGGTTCAACAACAAATCTGCAAAGAACAAAACACATATTAAAACACAAATTATTAAAATGTGCCTATGGTTCCTGACTTTTGCGCCACCGTGTATACTCTATATATATATATATATATATATATATATATATATATATATATATATATATATATATATATATATATATATATATATATATATATATATATATATATATATATTAAATTCATTTCTTTGAAGATGAACTCATTAATTCTTTTTATATTAATAAAGAGGGAAAAGTTAGTTAAAAGAGATTCATTATATATATATTTAGAGAGAGAAGGAGAGAGAGAGAGAGCTCGAAGTAAATACGCGGACAAACGTTGTAATTATCCACGTCTGACGAACGCACCATAAACCGACAGAAATCGACGATGCGGTCTTTTATCGCTTCATTTCCACGCTCGTTCGCAGCCCGAAGAGGAAAGGGTGAAACGGTGAATTTTAAAGCCCGAAACGAGAAGGAAACACAACGAAGAACAGGATAATAAACCCCAAAAACGGGAGAAGAACCCCCGGAAGAAAAATCAATGACAAAGGGACGGAATACAGATGAGGAAGCGGTGTGAAAATGAACTACGAAATGAGTTTAAAACGGTATAACGAACTGGGGGTTTTATTGCATGTGGGAAGATAAGAATAATTTTTATGGCGTTTGAGGGGGTTTAACCCATATTGCATTTAACAAGAAAGATCTATTTTCATTTTAACCGATTAAATTCACGCGGCGTTCTGCTTTCCGGTATCATTATTCCTAAGACTGCACACTACTCTGGATTATCTCCAAACGGATTCACGCTATTGGATTTCTGCGGGTGTTCATTAATTATCACCAATGAGACGACCGGAAAATCCCCCTTTTCCTATAAAGTTTTCCATATGTGTAGTAAGCAGTACAGACCAATTTGTCTTACACTACGTGTAAGATTCAAAGCAAACTTCGGAACTTGCGTACATTATTATCATTTGGATCGGAGATCTTCATATTTATAACACGCGAGTACGAACATTCCGCCCAGTTTTAAAATATCTTTTAAAAATTAAATCCCAATTCATTTTCATACCTTCATATTTAGTAGAATATACACGAAAAGCCGTGGAAGTAGTAGCTATAAAATAATAAATCACCTACTATCTAATGAGCGTACATCTGTTATTTTCACCTGTCCTTCATAAATCACATTCAATAATTACAGTTTTCTCTTGAAATATTTCCTCTATAAAGTTAACGGCCAATTTACATTCATTTCCATCCTGTGATGAGAAATGTTCATATTTGAAGAATTTCATTTTCTTCACCAAATTACACGAGAATACAGTTTAAACAGCATAAAATTGCATAGAAATTGTTATTCAAATGTGGAAGACGCATTTCTTTATTTAATTATTACATTTGTGTCTATCTGAGTTAAGGATTATTGATTGAAATTCTAATGACTTCCCAGGGATTGTATGTAGACATTTTATTTCTTTTTCGTGAATTTGTATTTAACGTTCTCTCTCTCTCTCTCTCTCTCTCTCTCTCTCTCTCTCTCTCTCTCTCTCTCTCTCTCTCTCTCTCTCTGACCTACGTAGGATAGGAGAGTGATCCGAAAAATGGCAAATGCCGTTTAACTTGGGTAAATGGAAGGTGATGCACATTGGCTACGCCAATCCCAAGTCGGACTACTCCATGTTGGGGAGTAATATCGAGGCAACTGATTTGGAAAAGGACTTGGGTGTGCCAATTAGCAGCGACCTTAAGTTCACCAAACAGTGCGTAGAAGTGGAAAAGAAAGCCCAGAAGTTGTTGGGTTATATCAGGAGGCAATTTCGATTTCGGAACAAGGAGACTGTGCTCTCTCTGTACAATTCTCTGGTTCGGCCGCACCTGGAGCATGCTGTGCAGTTCTGGTCGCCTACCCTCAGGAAAGATATTGAGAGGCTGGAGCGAGTGCAGGCGAGGGCCACAAAGTTAATCCTTTCCGTTAGGCATATGGGCTACAATCGACGCTTACGCGCCCTGAATTTGTTTTCGTTGGGAACTCGGAGGCTGCGCGGTCAACTCATCGAGGTTTTCAAGTTCTTACGCGGGTTCAACAATGTCGATTTTAGAAGCATGTTTAGTTTAAATGATAACCCAACTCGCAACAATGGTTGGAAATTGGATTTGAAAAGGTTTAGGACTAGTGTGTGTGGGAATTACTTTACGTATAAGATCTGTGACACGTGGAACAGGTTACCTTCAGAAGTTGTGAACAGTTCCTCTGTGGATCATTTCAAGAAAAGGTTAGACCGAACCTTGCACACTATTTGAGGGTGTAGGATATTTTCCGTGGCACCCATTGCCATTGGTACCTCCTCGGTATGGGCCGCAAGGCCTTTTGATGTACTTCTTTTCCTTGTAACTCCTTGTAACTCTCTCTCTCTCTCTCTCTCTCTCTCTCTCTCTCTCTCTCCTCTCTCTCTCTCTCTCTCTCTCCTGCAACACATTTGTGTAAGCAATAAAACATGAGTTCGCATATTTCGAGCCAGCCGACAATCGGTGATCTCGCTCATTCCCAAATAGGAAATGAGATTTATGAGACTTAATGTCGAGATGTAACTTGGGAAATCGAGTGATATAAAATTTATATGGATGCCTAAACCACTCAGACAAAGTAAAGCGCGATCTTTTTCCTTTTTCTTCTATCACTTATTCCGTAAAAAATCAAAAGATACTTATACTGAAAGTCACATATTTTAGGCAAACACGTGACTTCCATCGTTTACTGTTGGCAATTTGTTCGTAAACCTGCATTGGAATTTGTTGGCAACTTTTAACCAAGAAATTTTAACATAAAATTATGTTTATCTTCCATCACGGCTCCTTGGCGTGCACAGAAAAAAATAAAAACCTGGTCACAGCAACACATAATGTGATAAATTATTTGACAACAAATCTGAGTGTTGAATAATAATACTTATTATTTTTGGTGACAAATTTTGGATTACAGTAGGAGCATATAAACTATTTGAGAACAAATCTCAATGTTAGCAGCAACCATGGGAAGATAGTAATAACTAATAAAATTTGGGACCTTTTCCAGTTTGTGTACCGTTTTTCATATAATTTGTTTTTGCTTCTTTTCAGATAAAAAATGAGTGATAATACCAATCTCTTTAGTTAGGCTTATAAGGCTAACTAACGAAAATATCACGACCTAACCTAACCAATCGTTAGGTTAACTGTACGCCCTTGACGATTGGTTAGGTTAGGTCATGATATTTTCGTTAGTTAGCCTTATAAAGCAAAAATAAATTATATGAAAAACGGTACACAAACTGGAAAAGGTAACAAAGTTGTGTGTGTGTGTATGTGTGTGTGTGTGTGTGTGTGTGTGTGTATTATTACCGATGGTCTGGTAATAATAATAATACAAGAGTTAACGCAATGGGCGGCGTTCGTTTAGCCTCACCGGTGTTGCAGTTCCTGACCCGCCTGTCTGATTATTATTATTATTATTGTTATTACTAGCAGAGACCCGCAAAATATTTGCGGTCAAATTAGTATCTTTATTGCAACATTAATTATTTCTTTAACTACAGGATTTCTACTTATTCTTTCATCAAACACTTTAACAGAATCAAAACTTTTCACTCTAGAAAAACTACATAAAGCTGTCCATGTGTATAAACAGAGACTTAGGAATATAGGCGTAAAACATTCGCAGTCATCTGCCTTTATCAAGGTAACCCGAGAGCAATGCATTTTCCATTTTCCATATTTTCCATATCCAGCAATAAGTTTGTTATTCCAAGTTAATTAATACTTTTTACTTAAGTTGTTTATATATTGAATATTACTTTATCACAACTACCTATGAATGCAATAATGTTTTATCTGCATAAAAAAAAAATTATGAAACCGCGATGGCAATTGTAAGAAAATTTGGGAACCCGGATCTATTTATTATGTTTATTCGCAATCCAAGATGGACTGAAATCGCTGAAACAATTGAAGCTTATCAAAGACCAGAACATAGGTCAGATGTTGTTGCAAGAGCTTTTTACGTGAAGCTAAAGACGCTGCTTCATAAGTTAATAAAATATGTACACGGGAAGCCAAGTGCATTTTTGTATGTAGTTCATGTATCTTCAAATTTCAGCTGGCGGGACCCGCCAAAAATTGACGGGTTTAAGTTTCTCACATGCCCCACACCACCCCCACAGACCCTACACACTCTCCCCCAAATAATGACGGGTTCGAGTTTCCCACATGCCCTACGATGAACGGTTTCCGAGAGAGGACAGAAACTGCATCTTATTGTTATTATTATTATTATTATTATTATTATTATTATTATTATCTGAACACCCAATGAATAATTAAAATAGAAGCTGTTAAAATTTGTCAAAAGTTTTCAAATAATGAATATATAAATTACATTTTTAATGTTACATCAAATATTATTAATAATTTTTTGTGGAATTTTACCGAAATATTTTTGAATAGTAGAAATTAAGGTTTATGTGATAACGATGGAGCCTTAAACACAGAAACGAGTTCGGAGAACCTCAGGCGTGACTATTTTATGTCCGAAACAATAGACTTGAACTCACTGAGTTCAGTCTTTTGGTCCCTCGACTTCGTTCATTGTCATCCTTTGATCAATTTTCCAACATAATTTCTTCTTAAATTTTTATCCATTCTCTTTCTTTTTTCTTATAACTACCACTCTTCTCTCTCTCTCTCTCTCTCTCTCTCTCTCTCTCTCTCTCTCTCTCTCTCTCTCTCTCCTCGTTTTATTTTAGATTTATGAACGTCTTATTGCTGGAGAGAGAGAGAGAGAGAGAGAGAGAGAGAGAGAGAGAGATTGTGCATTCTTTAAAGAATTAAAATTATTGAAGATCAAAGATGTAATCAAATTGACACCATTTACAAATGTATGGACAAAATTATTAATTTACCGTGGATAAACAAATATTTCATACCTCATCAGAAAACTCACTCATACCAGACTAGGAGCAGAACAAGGCACATCATTCCTCAATTTAGATTGTCTTCATCCCAAAAATCATCTATTTTCAATGGACTGAAACTATGGAATGATTTAAGCGATGATATGGAAAATATTACTTATGCAAGAGCGCTGAAAAGAGTCGAAACCATTCTTAATGAAGGCTACTGATAAATCTTTGCATTAATGTCATTTAAGATTAAATTGTACATACGTACTATATTACTTGTCGTATTTATCGAATTTGACTCTCAATTCTTTGTACGCTATTTCTATCATATCTGTAGAGTAATAAGGACTTTTAACATTAAATATATACTCTATTACATATTTTATTTTCCATATCCAGCAATAAGTTTGTTTGTTTATTCCAAGTTAATTGATACTTTTTACTTATGTTGTTTATATATTGTATATTACTTTATCACAACAACCTATGAATGAAGTGATATGTTTTATCTTTTAATCATTATGGGAGCCCACCAAAACCTAAATCTTAAAGGCAAACAAAAAAAAATATATATACACACTGTATATATTAATAGTCCAACTAACATTTGAGCGCCCGGTAGCTCACTGTTTACGGTGGTGGAGTCTGAGCAGTGACGCCCTGGTTCGCTCCCAGCCGCTAGCATCGGGTAGGGTTACCCTGTTTCTGCTATGGTTCAGATGATCCTTGAAAATGTAAATCTTGCTAATTAAGACGTCCCTCTACGAACACAGAGTCATTTTTTCCAGAGTGCCAAATGTCTGCCCACACTCTCACAGCACAACCACCGAATTTCAAATTGGGCTACACCACTTTGGGATTAAACATTTGCCACAGGTTCTCCATACCCAGATTCGCCCCCCCCCCTGAAGCAACCTACTGAAATTTTAATTCATATGAGAAGATAAAAGAGTGTCAAAACTGATCAGACTTGTCCTTCATCTGCATGGACCACTCGTAGTTTCCTATTATTAGGTTTAGAGAACGTTCAGCGTAGACCGTCTTACATAGAGTTGGGTGCAGAGGACGTATAGGTAGACGGAAGCCATACAGTAAATATACAAAAATGTATATACATCACTTCAAAGAAACAATTTTCACAATTACAAAAGCTTAGAGTTTAAGATGCAGTAATTAATATTCAAATCAAAATTGAGTCAAACTACTGAGTTCATTGTAAGCCAACAGTAAGTGTAAGGGATTTATGGCATATAACTGAGCGCGAGAATTCGACCTTCAAATTCAACAGCTGTTGAAATTTCAGCTTGAATTCATAAACGTCACCGAGTGCATGCAACGCTTATTTTTGTTAATCGTTGAACAGTTATTGAACAAAAATTATTTTAGATCTCTCGTTTTCTGTACGTTCTAAAATTAGGGTAATACGGTATTTTAAAAAGTTTTGCACGTGAAATAGCTATATAAAACTATTGATTAATAAAAACAATACAGTAATAATCATTACGAAAAACAACAACAAAATTCTTCTTCGTTTTCCGGCTGCCACAAATTGGGTATTTTTTAAATTACTCTCTCTCTCTCTCTCTCTCTCTCAATATATATATTAGGGTGGAGCGAAAAATACTTTTTTTCTAGTATGAAGTTCTAATAGTGATTAAAAGTTGCATTTAGTGGACGAAATATGCCTGCCAAAATATGAGTTCATTTGTTTAAAAGTTTCAGCTGCCACCAGGGGGCTAAAGTTAACACAATTTTGTGTAAAAAGGAAAAAAATGCTTCTATTTTAGGTTTGTCAGACTATTATAAAATTTTATCTTAGAATTATCTAATAGTTTGATTAAGATTTTTAAATGATAGGAATTCGTTTTGTAAAAATGCCTTTTCATATGCTTAATATCTTCAGCTGCCACAAGAGAGCTGAAGTTAACACAATTTAGAGTAACTGAGTCATGTTGAGACTACACTGAATGTTGTGGGGGAGGGTTTGGGGAGGGTTGTGGGGGAGGGTTTTGGTGTGAAGGAATTTCTTTCTGTGAGTCATTAGAACAGTGTGTTAACACTTGTCTTCTTAGGTAGTAGGCCTAGTCGCTCAGTTGATCGGAGAGTTTTTTAATATGATCGGAATATTATAAAACTTTATTTTAAAGTGATTTATATAGAGATAATATTGATTTTATTATAAAATGCTTGTTATAATGTATTATATAATTTTAGTTTATTTATATATATTATATATTTATATAATATATTATATATACTTATAAAATATATTATATATATTAATTATATAATGTTTTGATGTTACAGGATATTTTGTGATTGTGAATTTTTCTTAAAAATATTATGGCATCAAATACTAAATATAAACATTTCACTAGAGAACATATGAAGTGTGCCATATTTGAAGTACCTTGTGAGATGAGTGATATGCAACTACCAACTTATAACTGCATTATGAAAGATTACCTGTTCACAAAACATTTAGTGAAGGAGCAGATGAATAACAAGGAGCCTTCATTTTCTGAAATAGCAGAGGCAGTTTCCAAAAAGGTAGAAAATATTTGGAAGAAGGCCTCTTTGCCAATAGTTTCACATACACGCGTTTTACAGATGATGCGAGTGTACCATGATAAATACAGGTCCTTATTAAAGCCATACAAGTCACGCAAGGATCAACCTAAGTACAAAATCAGCTTGAAGGATTTGAAAACACTTCAAAATGCACTTTGTTTGACATCTGCACCTGCAAATGTAAGGAGTTTAGGAGATGCTCATGTGAAAAGAGTAAGAAAGTCCCTCCAAAAGAGCAGGATTTTTTAAATGACCAACGAACACGCAGAATAATGGTGATAGGAAGCATTGACATAGCACACACAAGACGATTACAAGCAAGAGAACATCGAAAGGAAATGGAAAAAGCACGTCTGGAATCCTCACAAACAACTAGTGCTGCTATAACCAATACGTCCAACTTACAAATCGAAACAGAGACAAGTGAACTTCAACAACTAGAAGAGATATCTGAAGATAATGACGAAGATACAACCTCGACTCAATATGCAATATCAGAACAACAGATGCGTGAGCCACTGCCTTCATTAGCAATTACTTGTGATAGATTTAAAATGTCGGACAGAGCTGGGGCTGCTATTGCTTCTGCAGTATTGGCAGATCTTAAAATTGTTACTCCCGAAGACAAAGGGAATATTATAGACAGAAGTAAGCTAAGACGTGAAAGACAAAAACAGAGAAAGGAACTACAACAGATAGGAGAGCCAAAAACCATGCGGGATTATACTTTGATGGCAGAAAGGATAAAACAATGATTCAAGTCCAGGAGAGTGATGGCTCTAACCACCAAAGAACCAAACGCGAAGAGCATATCAGCATAATATCTGAACCACACTCTCTGTACTTTGCACATGTGACACCTTCCAGTGGCAAAGCTAAATACATTTGCACAGCGCTAGTGAATTGCTTGAAAGAAAGGAATTTGATATAGGGAACATCGTTGCAGTTGGCTGTGATTCGACAGTGGTTAACACTGGTAGTATTGGAGGCACAATAAGATTACTGGAAGAAGCCTTTAATAAGCCATTGCAGTGGCTGATATGCCTTTTACACCTTAATGAACTTCCATTGCGCCATCTGTTTCATCACTTGGATGGTACCACTACTGGACCAAGAGCATTTTCAGGAGAAATTGGCCGAGCACTTTCAGACTGTGAAAAGCTTCCCATAGTTAACTTCAAACCCATTGAAATTCAAGAGGACATGTGTGAAGTTGATGTAGATGACATAAGTACTGACCAGAAATACCTTCTTGAAATTCACAAGGCTACTGTATATCAAGTGGAACATTCTCAAAGAGTCTTAGTCATAAGAGTCCAGGCAATATATCACATTCAAGGTGGCTCACCACAGCAAACAGGACTCTGCGGTTATATGCAAGCACAGAGAATCCTTCAGGCAATTTACAAGAATTAGCTACTTTCATTGTTAGGGTATACGTACCAATGTGGTTTCAGATAAAGCGTAAACCATTATGCCAATATGGTGCTAAACATATGTGGCATATGATTGCAAGAAGCCGGTATCTCCGTGAAGAGCTTAGGAGAGTACATGACTCAGTCATTCAGCGAAATGCATATTACGCAAATCAAGAAAACATTCTCATTGCAATGATAGCTGATGAAAGGGAGCATGTGCGTCAGTTGGGATTTAGGCGTATCATAAAAGCAAGGGCATGCATTCAAGAAACAGATGTTATCAGGTATTTTAAGGTGCCAGAAATAAATTTTTATGCCAAAGACTATACAGATCTCATTATGTGGCAAGATTTTCAGATAGCAGAACCACCGATAACCAAAGGAGTTTCTCTTGATGATATTGAATCATGCATCAAACATGGTACTACTCTTCATTCAGAATTATTTCAGTTTCCTTGTCATACACAAGCCGTAGAGAGATGCGTCAAGCTCGTTACAGACGCTGCTGGATCAGTCTGCGGACCTACAAACAGAGACGGTTGGATTCGTGCTACATTAAAATCAAGGAAAAAACAGCCAAAATTTGACACAAAAGCAAATTACTAAATAGTCTTCAGCAAGAACCCTTTCTAGAGGGAGGTTGGTTGGGGAAAGGGTGGTAACTCCGCTAAGGCACGAAATAACGTTTCTTAACTGTCTCAAGCCAGTATAAAGGAGGAGAGACATCCTAATTTATTACTGTTCCCTTTTTCAAGTAAATACAGAATCATACTTAATTGTCATTTTTAAGTTAACTTCAGCCCTCTTGTGGCAGCTGAAGATATTAAGCATATGAAAAGGCATTTTTACAAAACGAATTCCTATCATTTAAAAATCTTAATCAAACTATTAGATAATTCTAAGATAAAATTTTATAATAGTTTGATAAACCTAAAATAGAAGCATTTTTTTCCTTTTTACCCCAAATTGTGTTAACTTTAGCCCCCTGGTGGCAGCTGAAAATATTAAACAAATGAACTCATATTTTGGCAGGTATATATCGTCCACTAAATGCAACTTTTCATCACTATTAGAATTTCATACTAGAAAAAAAGTATTTTTCGCTCCACCGTAATATATATATACACAGGGAGGGAGAAAAGTCTTTAAGAATTTTATACATACAACTACATAGTTGACAACATTATACAGATAAGTGTTCAAATGATAAAACAAATCAAACAAAAAATCTAAAAGAATTTTAATTATACAAATATTTTGTTAAACTGTAATTTAATCTTGAAAGAGTTCTCCATCCGCTATGATACATTTGTGGATTCTCTCTGGGAACTCTTTATTGTCCTTCTGAACATGTCGAGTGGATCCCTTTCAGACGTTCATCTATTCTGCTGCCAAGGCCATTCACATTTTGATAGATAAAACTAGGAGTGTAGATTTTCACACGCAAATAAGCCCAAAGCCAGAAATCACATGGGGTTAAATCAGGTGATCTGGCTGAACACTCGATGGGACCTTGCCGCCCAACCCATCTTCCTTCAAAGTTCGTATCCAGAATCTCACGGGCAGCTGCAGAGTAATGTGATGGCGCTCCATCATGTTTATAAAGCCAATTCATGCCAACACCATTAGTAAACTGTGGCAAAGCTTTGTATCTCAATACCTGGCAATAGCGTTTTCCATCCATCGTATCTCTCGATGTCAAAGGAAATGAGTCCTTAATAACCAATGCACGCCCAAACTGTTCGTGTAGCTGTTTTAATGGGTTTACCCAATCGTATTTTGGGATTTTTTTCGCCCAGTAGTGAACGTTGTGTTTCTTTCCTTTACTCATTAAACCGAAGACATATTCATCTGAAAATTTGATCTTTCGAAAGGAATCTGGATCACTGTTAAACTTTTGTCTCATTGTTTCAACAAACTGCAGCCGTCTAACAGAAACGTCGTTGTATATGAGCTGAGAGTAAATGTGTTTGTAATCGTGGTACCCCTGTGATTTCAGTATTTTTGCTACTGAAAATTTAGAAATACCAAATTCCTGTGCGACTTTTCTTGTTGAAGTTATTGGATCGACTTGAAAAGTGGCGAGGACATTTTCTTTGTTATTGTCTCCTGTCGCCGTTACTGGCCTTCCGCTTCTTCGACGATCTTTTACCAGGCTCCCTGTTTCAAAAAGTTTGAGCGTCCAGTATCGAAGAATGGTTGCATTTGATGGTGGTTCATTATATTTTTGTTGAAATAAACACAAACTTTCTTCACAATTATTATAAAAAATAGCCCACGATATAAGATACACTTTTTCTTCATTGCTGTATTCCATCTTTACTGATATAGCAGTGACTAGGGCTAGGGCCTAGGGCCTTTCTGTTCTAGCCTAGGGTCATTCCTGGCCTTGTATAGTATCACCTACACTGCAGTAATATCATTGGAATTTATTTATTATTAATAAATAATTTTATGTATAAAATCCTTAAAGACTTTTCTCCCACCCTGATATATATATATATATATATATATATATATATATATATATATATATAGGGTCGGCAAAAAAAAATGGGAGACCTTTTAAATCCTTCATATCTCGGCAAACACGGTACATAGGAACATGAAATTTTAGTATGTTACTACTAGATAATTTTATGGTTTATGTGCCATCTTTTAGCATTTTAGCTGAGAAATTGGATTTATGGCGAATATTCCAGGAAAATCTTGCTAATCATAGGTTCAAGTTGATAATTAAAGCGATTTTAATTAACGTAAGCCAACTTAAATTTTGTTTTCCTCTTTTTCAGGTATTAGGTCCCAGCCCTATTTATAAAATGCCATTTACTTCAGAGGACCAAGTTCTTATAAAACACTATAGGTTTGAAAAACATTATGGACGAAAGAGATTATTGTTAGAGTTTCCAAACAAAGGATGGACTGCAGGAGGTCTGGACAAGCTTCAAGAAAATCGATAAAACAGGAGATATCAAAAGAATACCAGGTAGCAATATTAAATTTGGCCACCAAACAGTCCTGATTTAAATCCTGTTGATTACGGCCTTTCGGAAAATTTGGCACAGAGAATTTATCGGGTCAAAGTAAGAAATGTCGCTCATTTACGACAGCTTCTTCTGTTAAAATGGGGTGAGTTACCACAAGAACAAATCAATAAAGCCATAGATGAGGTCCGTCCTAGACTGAAAAAGGTTGTAGAAGTTCGTGGTAAACATATCGAGCAGTTTTTTTGACATCAAGGTAACACCATATGTGAGTACTTTGTAACTTTTTATCTGTACATACAATGCAGTAGTAGTGTAAATGGAGAATTTCTAGTGGCATAAAGAAATGTCCAATAAGTCTGTAATTTTCATTAGTTTTCTTTAAAATCCACTCACCTTATAGGAAATTTACTTAGTTGTGGGGTTTGAAAAAAATACTGCAATCTGACGATAACTTTGGATTTTAGGATTTTACAGCCAAAGTTCGAGATCTCCTTTTTTTTTACCCACCCCATATATATATATATATATATATAAACTTTTCCTCAGCCTGTGCCAGCGTCACATGGCATTCATCAGTAAAGACGATCTTCTTCAAAAAGTTTGCGTTATCTTCCAGCTTATTGGACATCCACTGAGCAAAAGCCACACGCTTGCCTTGCTGCTGGTCAGTGATAGGGAAATGCACATTGATTTAGTACGGAAATGCATAAAGGCCAAGGCGTAGGATCTTCTGAGTCGATGAACGTTTCAAGCCGAGCTCATTTGCAATGTACCTGATTGACTTTCTTGGACTTTGAACTACAGTTTTACGGATTTTCCTGGAATTCTCCAGCGTTCTCACAGTTTTCAGGAGTCCACTATGTCCTTTATGGAGTAGATGAAGTGTCCCATGAGCATTGAACTTCTTTATGAGAGCTCTGATTGATTTGCGATCAGGAGCTTTTTGAACTCCAAAGAAACTGCAAAATTTCCTCTGTATTGCAACGATACTTTCGGTCTTGTGCCACCACTTAAGCACCTTCTTTTTCTGATCCATTGAAAGACGTTTCGATGCCATTACACAACACTCCCAGATCTACCTGAAACAGGAAAAAGAGAATTAGAGCTCTATCATAGCACTCTCACAATCGGCGTTCAGTTTTGGGGTGCTTTTTGTGGACACCCTATATATATACACATATATGTTCTTTACTTTTATGGAACTATACTGTTCATCATAAATAATTATTTCATATTGCTGTATTATTATTATTATTATTATTATTATTATCTAGAAATTCATGATGAGCTTCAAATTTAATGTAGTTTAGGGATTTCTCCAAATATTAAAAGATTTTGCTAAATTCTTCAGAAATTTTATTTAAAACAATCCTTGAATAAAATAAATTTATTTTATTATTTTATTCAGGGATTATTTTAAATGAAATTTGTGAATTATTTCGGAAGTGCTTTGGAAATTTGGAGAAATCCGTAAAATCCGTGTCATTCTATTACATTATTATTGCTATTATTTATTTAAAATTCAAGTCATATTTGAGAAACGAAATATATGATAATTACAAAACGTGAACAACATTAAAGAAAAAGTCCGGAATATAGAACTCACTCGCATGCCAGATATCTAGTGAGGTTCTCTGGAGCATAATGGATAAGGTTCAACGTTCGTTATCTTCAAAGTCACCCGACTGCTTTTGAATCCCACTCGGATAACTTGAGCATCTATCCATATTTCACTTATACTAAATAAAATAAGTGCCGTGGTGAGGCGAGATATTTTAGCAGAAAGCGTCAACTTCACACGGGCTTTTAAGGAGAAAAAGAAGGTAGTTCAAATTTAATGCACTAGATGGCGTCACAGTGGATGATAGGCGTGGAACAATTTAAAATTTACATCAACGTTGGAAGAAGACCTTAAATCCTTTTTATCGTTTATTGCATAATAAAGAAAAGAAAAACCGACAGAAATTCTGGGTTGAGAATTTTCAAAGCACAAATTATGTGTAATTTCTGCGTAAAAGCATTGACGGATGCGTATTGGATGAAGCATATCGATTACTTCCCACTCATTGCCATTCCAATTCTTATTCGAGTGAGAAAGTGAGAATACACAAAGTGAGAAATCAAGATTTGCGTGAGAAAAAAGTATATTGGTTTGAGAAAAACCTAAGCTCTACTAGAATAGGGAAACCGTGGACGAGAATGAGAATGGCGTGAAATGGGATTAGATCGATATGAGAACTGCTTCCTTTTGTTCGTGGATTTCCCCCTGTCGGGCGTGGAATGAAGTGGGAATCACACTGAGTGGAAAGATACCGGCATATTTTGTGCCTTAAGACAAGTCCCCAGACAGATACTATATGTTACGTACATATCAACTGTGCGTAATTCAATTCAGTTAACTCGAGATTCATTTCAGTCAGTACTTGAGGTGGTAATTTTATTAGTCTACTTTGGAGTCTCAATCCGTCAGAGATGAAACTGAAAATAGATGGTGAAGATGACGCATGCAAAATGAAAGAAAACCAAAATTTAAGGTAACAAGATTTCAGATAAGTAATTATAAAGAAAAGATTTAAAAATAACTATGAACAGTCCCTTTAGCATATAAAAATAACAATGAAGAATTGGATATTACGGTTCTGAAACCCAGACGTACCAAACCACGTGTTTCGACCTTGTTCTCGTCTTCTGATAAAGACACTTCCCTTTTCGATCAATGATCATTCAAAATAGTTTCGTAAACTGAAAAAAACGCTCTCATATCGTACAAACTTCTTTATCTATATAAAAGAATCGTAAAAACAGAAATACGATATATATATATATTATATATATATATATATATGTGTGTGTGTGTGTGTGTGTGTGTGTATGTGTGTGTGTGTGTGTGTGAAAAAATGAACAATGAATAATTCCTATACTCATATATTCTTTATTCATTCATATAATTCTTAGATTCATTCGTATAATTCATATATTCATTTATATAATTCGTATATATATAATTCTTATATTTATACAATCCTTATATTCTTATATATTTATATTCATAAAATACTTATATTCATATGTATGTACGTTCATATATTCATTTTTACATAAGGACCAAAATCGCATAACGCAATTTTGGATAAAATTTTGATTTGCTTTCTATTTTTGCCAAATAATTGGTGAATTGTTTCTTTTGAACTTACTTAATCATTTTTTTAGATTTAGCTTAATAATGAAACCTGATCAAATTTTGCAATGTTCATTTTCTGTATACATTCTCTCTTCTTTATAAAAGATGAAGTCATGTCTTGCCTAACGTTCAATTTTAACTTTTAAGCTTTTAACTTTTGCTCATATGCATGTTTAAGTGTAAAAATGCATATTTCAATTTCCATTTTTAATTAACTCGGCAGATCACGATAACAGCAGATCTGTCAATATGCGATTTAAGATAAAAATATGGCTTCATCTTCAAATATCTTGTTTATCTGTTTAGACGTTGCTACAGCTAAAAAATTTACCTTGTCTTCAAATATTGTGCAAAAATAATGCAGCTTATAGAGAATAGAAACTAAACAAGTCAACGTTATATAACAATGATGCCCACAAAATTTGGATATATAAACCCATGTAAATTTTCAAATTGTGATTCTGACTATTCTGGTTATTCTGACTAGACTGATCTAACTTAGAGGCTGAGCATTACATGTAACATTTTAGCAGTAAATTACCGTAAGGAAAAGTCTTTATCTTCTGCTTCGAGACTTGCTCTCTTCAGAGAACTTAGTCTTAAATAGAGAAAAATAATTTCCCGATCCGTTACAAGAAGAATCGGGGAACCTTCAGAGAATTTAATCAGCTTCGCAGAATCCTCTGATCCACTACAAGAAGAAATCGGAGAGTAGTATAAAAGAAAACTACTGCGATTCCCTATACGGTACCAGGTACTCCAGAGTAACAAATCCGTTGCTGCCACCTAACCAGAACCCCCGTCAACTTCGAACCGACCAAGGCGATAGACGGAGGGTTTAACAATTGGCGACCTCTGCAATCAGGATTCTTCCAGTCTTCCAAACCCTGGAAATAGAACCAACATTCAGTTGACCGGCGTGTCACGACTTCCAGTTCTTCATATCCCTCATTCGACCGGTGTGTTACCACTCCAAGTCTCCACGCCCTTTCTTCGTCTAGGAACAAGAGGCCAGCAAGACACGTCTTCAGGACACGTCTCCAAGGATTTCGCCGTAGGAATCTTGTTAAGTACAGATCTCTTTTTCAAAGTAATTACTAACATTTGAGAAGTCAGTATTATTAACAGTTAATAATTAGTATCAAGCCAGAATTAACAGAAAACACAGTGAACATTCCATACACCAGTGATACATTTCTTTTTATTGAAATCGAGTTATTTTCACTATTATAGTTTTCATAGAATCATTTTATTTTATGTGCCAAACATAATATTACCGTACATTCAAGTACATTCGAGTGAAACTTTGTTTACATTTTTTATTATTTTGTTTACAATTTTTTCAAATTATTGAATTAAATTGACTTGCATTTATTTTGCATTATTTGTGTATTTTTTAGATGGAATAGATAGGAAACCCACTCCAGTTTATAGCAGTTCAAGTCAGTCGGTTGCATCCAGAGGGACAACCGCCCCAGAAATCAGCCCCCAGAGTAATCAGTTCCAGTTGTTGAATCCAGTAGGATCAACACAGTTTCCAGTAAGTTAATTTCAGTTCAGTCAGTTTCAGTTCAGTCAGTTTCAGTTCAGTCAGTTTTAGTTCAACCAGTTTCAGTTCAGTCAGTTTCAGTTCAGTCAGTTTCAGTTCAGCCAGCTTCAGTTCAGCCAGTTTCAATGCAGTTAATTTAATTCAACCTTCTTTTTTTATTGTAAGAAGAAAGGAATTGACAGATTTGTCTTTTTTGCATGCACTAATTGCGTATATAATATATAGGTGAATTATATATTGTATTGTTTGTAACCAAAACGGTTTCTGCAAAGTATATGGTAGATTTCGTGTACGGAAAATTCCCAGTCGGAATATTGCCAGGCGAAAAATTGCCAGGCAGAAAATTGCCAGTTGGGAAAATTGCCAGTGAGAATATTGCCAGGCGGAAAATTGCCAGTGACAAAAATATGTAAAAATTTAGAAAGTAAGAAATAAAGTAATTGAGAAAAAGGACGTGTGTGTGTGTGTGTGTGTGTTTGTGTGTGCGTGTGTGTGTGTTCCAGCCATAACTCCAAAATGGAAGCAGTTACAAACATGAACCTTCACACACACATATTGATTAGGTCCCCAGGTTGTGCACCTGGGTGTTAATAAATTAAATAATTAATTTTAAAAAATTAAATGACGTCATCAAGATCATTACGTCATTATATATATATATACAGGGTGGGCGGAAAGTAGCTCCCTATTTTGGATTGGTAAAAAAATACGTATATTATCCATTTATTTCAGAAGAAATAATATGAAAAGGTAGGCATACATGGTAGGTTTTCTCTAAAATTCAATGTGGGCTCCAACTCTTTCCACCAGCTTCTGGAGCCGCCCAGGAATGGCGTCCACTGACTTTAGCAGGAACTCCGGCGGGATGGAGGACATGACTTCCCGAATTCGGTCCTCCAGTTCTTCCAATGTCCTCGGTTTGGTGCGGTAGACTTCTTCCTTTACCCACCCCCAAAGAAAGAAGTCGCACGGTTACCGCTGAAAAACGGCAGAATCGGTTCAGTGTAACGGTGTGGTGTGGTATGACCTCAGATCAGGTTGTGGGCCCGTTCCTTCTGCGCAACACCATGAATGCTGAGCGGTACCTTGCTATGTTGCGAAACGAGGTCTGGCCGGTTGTCAGCACATTGGAGAACATCGACGATCTGATATTTATGCAAGATGGCGCCCCTCCGCACTTCGCTCTTGTTGTCCGTGAGTGGCTGGATGCCCACTTCCCTGGGCGTTGGATGGGTCGTCGTGGTCCACATCAATGGCCAGCCAGGAGCCCCGACTTGACACCGTGCGACTTCTTTCTTTGGGGGTGGGTAAAGGAAGAAGTCTACCGCACCAAACCGAGGACATTGGAAGAACTGGAGGACCGAATTCGGGAAGTCATGTCCTCCATCCCGCCGGAGTTCCTGCTAAAGTCAGTGGACGCCATTCCTGGGCGGCTCCAGAAGCTGGTGGAAAGAGTTGGAGCCCACATTGAATTTTAGAGAAAACCTACCATATATGCCTACCTTTTCATATTATTTCTTCTGAAATAAATGGATAATATACGTATTTTTTTACCAATCCAAAATAGGGAGCTACTTTCCGCCCACCCTGTATATATATATAATATATATATATATATATCGAAACCTATGGTAAAATTATTGAATACCCGGTTAGGTTCATTGAATGCCAGGTTTGGTCTTCTGTACGCCCTTGACGATTGGTTAGGTTAAGTCGTGATATTTTCGTTAGCTTTAACGAAAAGGCTTTAGCTCAGACTAAGAAATTGCACTTCGAAAGAGGGGAAGAGAGACATACTGCCAAAAAGTACAAAAATATCAATGACAGATTGGAGAAAGTCATCCGTCAGTTTAATGAAGAAGATAAATTGACATTTCTTCGATCTATTACTTATAATCTTCATACTTTTTGAGGCTTTCCTTTCCTTAACAAGTTTTAGCATTTTAAAATTTTAAATAATATTTTAATAAATAAATCCTTTTTTGTGAATTTTAGTTTTTTTCTCACTGGCAATATTCCGGCTGGCAATATTCCCACTGGCAATTTTCCCCACTGGCAATTTTCCGGCTGGCAATTTTCCGCCTGGAAAATTTACGGCTGGCAATGTTCCTACTTCCGGTAGATTTATGGAATTTTTAAAATGAGTTCATACATTTCGAGTAATATGTCGAAATCGACAGGCAAGTTTTGCATCTTCGTTTGGGACGACTTTATGAAGTGTTTATTTAAACCAAAATAACTAATGTCACTCTTAAGTTTTTTCGTTTCAATACTGTTGTATACACGGTATTAGGGATAAGTTTTCTTTTTTTCTTTGTTTCGCTTCGCCTTCCTTATTTGTAAGTCCATTTTTCTTTTCCTTTGTCGTGTTTCGAAGAAAATGAATAGATTTCAGAAGACGGGATGGTCGGAAGTTTACTGGACCCCGCGCGAAACCATCGATGACGCAGACGAAGTATGTTCGTATGTTTCTGAAACGCCTTCTTTGGCTCACGAAATGATGCTTTTTGACGAGAATTCACAAATTTTCATGGAAACTTCTGTCAACAACCAAGCGGTTTTTGCTCATGTTGACGACTGCTGTCAGGCGAAATACATTAAACAAGACGTATACAAGAGGTTACTTAAGCTGGCTACGGGAAATTTCGATTTGCGTTCTCGCTTGACCTGCATTGATGATGGTTGGGAAGAATACAGTACAGGAGAAATTATTCTTACTATTGAGTTTGATTCAGTCCCTTACCTGACCCCATTTGTGGTCATATCTGAAGGAGACTTGGATGGAAATTTAATTCTGGGGATGAATTTCTTTATTACGCACGATTTCTATGTGACCGATAGAGAAGCAGGCCTAGTTCGAGGAGAGAACCCACCTTTCGAGTATGTTTGTCATCCCTCCTCTTCGCTCTTTTCGAGTGAGGGTGAAAGAATTGTTTCAGAGAGCCCGAATGACTCCCTGGAACCAGTTCAAATTAAAGAGGAACTGCTATTAGATGGGGAAGATTCTTCATCAATCGTCAATTGTTCCGTTCCAGTTCCGGCGAACAAGGAACTAAAAACCCAACATACATTTGGTAATTTTGAGCACGAAGACTCGAATGTCTTCATAGTGGTCCCCTGTGACTCCATCGAGAGCGAGTCACCCCCTTCTGCTACAGTTAGGCAGGAACTTGAAGTTCCCAGAGTTTCAGTTATTCCAAATAAACCTGAAGACTCATCTCCTTTGAGTTCCGGTTTGGTCATTTCGTTGAATCCCTGTTTAAGGAAAATGACTTGATTCTGTTCTCAAAGGTAGAGGATTTTCCACCCAATTCCAAGACTATGCCTACAGGTGCCGGGAGTGAACCCGAACCTACTCCGCCGTCAGAAGTTGTTCGTAAGTAAAGGCAAGCACGGAATACACTGGCCGATTCAGTTAGTTTGTGTAGCATGCACGATATGCTGGGTGTCCTCAGTAAGACGAGGGAAGTACCCTATGAAGAGGCTGTCTCAAACCCCACGACGGAAGCGATCTATGAAGAAACTGTCCCAGACATCACGAGGGAAGTTCTCGATGAGAGAAATTTTCCGAGGGGTCCCCCTTCTTCTGCAAATTTACGTGAGGTCACGGAGAACTTGTCTATGTTCCTCAGACATGATGCAAGCTTGGCTTATGACCTCGAGTCTCATTGTCTTAATGAAGTTCAAATCTTGCCACGCGCCAACAACGTGTCTTTGACGAATTTGGAAGAAAATTACCACTCTTCTCTTCCCACCAAAGGGTAATGATGCATCTTTGCATTGCTCTACAGAACAACGTTCATTCGATTCTGTTCTTTCTAATCAGAAGGTTTGGAAATCGAAATTTTGAAGTACCATTTCAGACACCTGCAGAAAGTCTTCCCTTTCTCCTACTAAACAGAAGACTTATCTTCCTCCTGTTTCCCGTCCGATGAAACAGAATACTAATTTTTCTCCTGTCTCCTTGTTAGCCCTTCCTCAGGTCAAACCACGGGTCGAGACCCTCGGCATTGATCATAACCTTCCTTCTCCTCCTCTAAATGTTCCTTTCTACCACCACAAAACAGCTTTTGGGAATACTTATGTTCAGAATTCATTGACTTTCTTCGTTCTTGTCATCTTAATCTGTGTTTCAAGTCCTTTCTTACCCTTCTCTATCCCTATTATCTCGCAGCCCGATAAGCTATCTCCAAGATTGGCCCCCCCACTCGTTCAGACTCCTGCCTGTTCCTGAATATTTGATTGGTCACAATTTTCTGGAGCCATCTGCCACTTTGATTTCAGAAGCGGAACTTCCATCACTAAGATCACTCGCGTAGCTCCAAAAGGATCGAATACACGAAACGAAGAACAGTAATCATAACGTCAGTTTACCCCAATGACAAATTGTTTCTTTAACCGTACTTCCAGTTCCAGAGCTACCACCACACTTACTCTATAAATGTTAGGCGATACCCGTACAATCATGCCCTACTTTTCACTGCACAATACCTTGAAATTTTATACCTTCCACGCCATAGAGTTTAGTCAATTCCAAAGTTCTAAAAAAAGTTCTCAAACGACCCCTATCCGTTTTAAACCTTGCAGAAATCGTATCAATTTCACTTAAGTACTTTTCCAATCGTTCATTGAAATTCATTTTTCATAAAGTTGATAAAAATCGCCTTCGATTTGAAAGTGTATGCACATGGTGAACTTCGACCAGTGTAAAACGTTAACCTAGCGAATCAGATTCCAAGTGCTCAAGAACAAAGAAGTGACCGTTAATTATAAGTGTTCATTAGTGCATAAGTATCGATTTTAGTATAAAATTTAACTGATAAATATAGTGGATTAAGTACGAAGTAGATGTATTTTATTTAACTATTTCTTTTGTCCTTATGGAACATTACATCCAACTACTTCTTTAACTGTTCTTTGTCTCCACATAATATTACATCCAATTGCTTTTGTTTGAGAGGATATTCAAACTAACCTCCTAGTTCCAACTTTTGGAGGGGAGCAATGTGAAGGTTTTCCACAGGAAAATAAATTTTTGTCAAATGTAATAATATCATTGGTTGTCTAAATTAATTGGTTGTCTAAAATTAGATTTGATTTTCTAATTACTGTGCATTGTAACTTAACCACCCTAACTCACGTGTTGTATATAAATCTGTATCATAAAAACCACTAGTTATCATCTAGTTAGCATTAGTTGGGATATTATATTATTGTATTAATATCATTCTAGAGGGTTGAGCTCTGTAAAAATGAACAATGAATAATTCCTATACTCATATATTCTTATCTTCATTCATATAATTCTTAGATTCATTCGTATAATTCTTATATTCATTTATATAATTCATATATTTATATAATCCTTATATTCTTATATATATATATATATTTAATACCTATATTCTTATGTATGTACGTTCATATATTCATTTTTACATAAGGACCAAAATCGCATATTTGGATAAAATTTTGATTTGCTTTCTATTTTTGCCAAATGGTGAATTGTTTCTTTTGAACTTACTTAATCATTTTTTTAGATTTAGCTTAATAATGAAACCTGATCAAATTTTGCAATGTCCATTTTCTGTATACATTCTCTCTTCGTTATAAAAGATGAAGTAATGTCTTGCCTAACGTTCAATTTTAACTTTTAAGCTTTTAACTTTTGCTCATATGCATGTTTAAGTGTAAAAATACATATTTCAATTTCCATTTTTAATTAACTCGGCAGATCATGATAACAGCAGATCTGTCAATATGCGATTTAAGATCAAAATATGGCTTCATCTTCAAATATCTTGTTTATCTGTTTAGACGTTGCTACAGCTAAAAAATTTACCTTGTCTTCAAATATTGTGATAAAATAATGCAGCCTATAGAGAATAGAAATTAACAAGTCAACATTAAATAATAATGATACCCACAAAATTTGGGTATATAAACCCATGTAAATTTTCAAATTGTGATTCTGACTATTCTGGTTATTCTGACTAGACATGGGTCGGGGAACTTTTTTGGGTATTACCCAAAAATCTATTTCAGTAAAATGAAATTACCCCCAGACTTCAAAGTAAACAAAAACAAGCCAATTGCTCTTAAAATTGTTGCATATGGTGTCTCTCATACCGCACGCATTACCCCCAAAATTTTTAAATGTACCCCATTTGGGGTAATTTACCCCTGTTCGCCGACCACTGGACTAGACTAATCTAACTTAGGGGCTGAGCATTACATGTAACATTTTAGCAGTAAATTACCGTAAGGAAAAGTCTTTATCTTCTACTTCGAGCCTTGCTTTCTTCAGAGAACTTAGTCTTAAATTGAGAAAAATAATTTCGTGATCCGTTACAAGAAGAATCGGGGAACCTTCAGAGAATTTAATCAGCTTCACAGAAACCTCCGATCCACTACAAGAAGAAATCGAGTAGTATAGAAGAAAACTACTGCGATTCCCTATACGGTATCAGCTACTCCAGAGTAACAAATTCGTTGCTGCCACCTAACCAGACCCTCCCCCCCCGTCGCGTCAACTTCGAACCAACCAAGGCCATAGACGGAAGGGTTAACATATACATATATATATATATATATATATATATATATATATATACACACACACCGGGTGTCCCAACAAAATGTTTACACATCATATTAACATATATATATATATATATCAACATGCACACTTTAGATGATAGTAATATGCGCTGATGTATTAGTATATTTATAGTACTTAGTAATAGTAGTATAGTGATATAGTAATGGTGTATTGTACTTAAATAACCGTAGTATCCTTTGTTACAGGAAGTGGCGGCATTGCAGTTATCGTGACTGAGAATGTGACTGAGGTACAGAGACATTGGAGAATTGTGTTTGGAACATTACCACCATCACGGGTAACAATTACAAGATTACGTGATAAGTTTGAGACTGACGGAACAATGCAAAACGTCAACAAAGGCCGATCTCGAAGACTTCGCACTTCAAATGACAATGAAAGTGTTGAGACCGTGTTACAGGCCTTCACAAACTCTCCAAATAAGTCTACAAGACAATTTTCTCGTGAGACTGGTTTTTCTAAATCCAGCGTTCATCGCATTTTGTGACGTGAAAAGTGGAAACTGTACATACCTAGACTGCTCCATGCAATGAATAAGGACGATCCAGATCGTCGAAAAGAATTTTGTGAGTGGTTTTTGCACATGTGTGATGATAAAACAATCTTTTCCTGATTTCATTGTTTGGTCCGATGAAGCCACTTTTAAACTTAATAGTACTATCAATCGACACAACTGTGTGTACTGGGCCACCGAAAATCCAAACGTAACAGAAGAACAAGCACTTCATCAACCAGGAGTGTCAGTGTGGTGTGGTCTGTCTTCCAGAGGACTGATAGGGCCATTTTTCTTTGAGAACACTGTCACAGGTGCTGCTTACTTATCAATTCTGCAAGACAACATTATACCTTCAATCAGAGCTCTTTGTTTGGAAGAAGAGTGTTACTTTCAACAGGATGGCGCGCCACCACATTACCACAATGACGTTAGAAATTTTCTCAATGTTTGTTTTCCTAGAAGATGGATAAGACGTAGGGGATGTACGGAGTATCCACCACGATCTCCTGACTTAAAACCCTTAGACTTTTACTTGTGGAGCACTCTGAAGAACACTGTGTATGCTGAAAAACCAAGGACACTACAGGCCTTGAGACACGAAATTGAAATAGCCTGTGCCAACATTCCACTCCGAACAATTCGAACAGTATGCCGATCTGTTGCGCGCCGTTGTCAAGAATGTATTGATGCTAGTGGCGGACATTTTGAACATTTAAGACATTAAAGTAAGCAGCACAACCATGAAGGTATTGACGCTGCTGGCTGATATCTCGAACATTTAAACATTAAAGAAGCCTATTTGCTATCTATTTACTATCCGCCTATTTTGCTTATTGATATATATGTTAATATGATGTGTAAACATTTTTTGGGGACACTCTCTGTGTGTGTATATATATATATATATATATATATATATATATATATATATATATATATGTATATTGAAAATGGCGCGCTTCTGACACCAGTTATTTTATAATGATAATAGTGTTGCTTTGGTGGCGAGTTTGGGTGATGACGCCAATTCGATGGCGGGGTTCGAATCCACTGGCATAAGAATTTCTGGGTTGCCCTTTATAATTACTCGGGCATCAGGATGGCATCGATGCTTGGGTTGCTAAGCCGCTTAAGGGGATGAATAACACTGCCCATCACCAATTTTGCTTATATTAATTCTAACACCTGTTTTTAGGTAACTTTGGTGTGCTGATTTCAAAAATCACCTTAGTTTTTGCCTATCACGTCAGGTTTTCGAGCAATCAAATACGGATATTTTGGAGATATCGCATTTTGGCAGGGTTATGCACAATTTTTTTTCTTTTCAAAAAATAAGTTTTTACATACTCAGAATCAGCATGGAAAAGTAAACAATTGTGCAGGAAGTGAACTTTAATATACAATGGTAATATTGACACATAAAGTGATTAAAAGTGTTTAAATAAGCAAAAAATGAATCCATATTAAAGCAAGCACGGGACCAGTTTTCTTAACATTGTCTTTTTCTTGTTTTCTTACTTTTCAGTGCTGATAAATTTTCTCTTATAGGACTTCCTAGAATGAGAGATGTCAAGACAATCTCTTTTCAGGCTCCAGCAGTAGTCAGCCATCATATGGGTATCCCATCTTCCTTGGTATCGTTCTTCCATCACTTTGATATCTTGGTGGAACCTTTCACCTTGCTCTTCACTAACATCACCAAGATTTTCTGGAAATTTATCCAGATGACTGTTGAGATAGTGAACTTTAATGCTCATGCTGCAACCCAACTACTGAAAGTTTACAAGTAAATCCTTTGCAAGATCTTTATAATTTTGAGACTTTTTGTTTCCTAGGAAGTTCTTAACTACTGCCACAAAAGCATTCCAAGCTCTTGCCTCTGTTTCGGTCATTGAGTTACTGAACTGCGGATCTTTCATCAGTTTTCTTATCCACAGATAAAATTTTAACAGCAAAACAGCTGTTAACAGGTCTCAAAAATCATCAATTTTGATAAGCGCCCTTCATGGATCACCCAAAAGAGGCATATTGCATTGCACGAAAACCTGATGTGATGGACAAAATCTAAGGTGATTTTTGAAATCAGCACATCAATATTATCCAGAAACAGGTCTTAGAATTAAATCAGCAGCAAATATTTTTTTGTTGGGCAGTGTAATAAATGATTCGGCTCACATAACACTTTATTATGATAACTTATGGCAAATGTCCGGCTTACGGCACGGCGTTTATGCCTGACGACCCAGGGTTTATGCAAACAGCATAGGTTGGTTGTGGTAAGTAAATGAATCGTCCAGGACGCGGCTCGACTCGGCCTTTTATACATTCGAGTCTCGCGCATGCGCATTGAACCCACGCTTTGAGGGCTTGGCATTATTCGCATCGCGCGCACCGGAAGTAAATTGTACGCCCCCTCCGAGAAGGGTACGTATTGTATAACAAATTCCTTCCCCTTTTCAAAACAACAACAACAACAACAACACCAACAACAACGAAAAATACGAGGGTAATTCATTAAGTATCCGCACCTTTTATTTTCACAATTTTATTTTCAAATCTGATAGATTATTAATCCATCACTTTTCAACATAGTCTCCCTGTTTCTCAATACACTTAGTCCAGCGATTTACAAGCTTCCTAATGCCATCATAAAAGAATGTTTTTGGCTGTGTGCGTAGCCACTCATGCACCGCCTCCTTCAAGTCATCATCGCCTTGGAATCGCTGACCTCTCAAAGCGTCTTTTAGTGGTCCAAACAGGTAAAAATCCGAAGATGCCAGGTCTGGACTGTAGGCTGGATGGTCTAAAACTTCAAATTTAAGTTCTTGAAGGCATTTTCTAGTCTGTGCAGCGGTATGAGGGCGCGCATTGTCGTGTATAGAATAACACCTTCCGACAATCTCCCTCTCCGTTTTGTACGAATTGCTTGCTTTAACTCATTCTGAAGCATGTCAGAATACGATGCACTTGTTACTGTAGTTCCACGCTCTAGATAATGTTATCTACAGTTAACTACAGTGAGAAGTGCATCGTATTCTGACATTCCGGAACATTTGTCATGCTTTTAGCGTTTTACATTTGTTTTCGTTAAAATAAGATCGGGAGAGTTACAGGAACGAGTGGGTATACGTGTATCTTTTAATCTCTTAATATATTTATACGTTCTTTTATGATTCCTTAGGTGGCGAGAATTTTGGTATTTGCATTTATCTTCATAACTGTATTTCCTTTGGCAAGTTGTTTAATTATTTAATTTACTTTTGTTCAGCTCACATACATTCTTAAGAGAATTTTGTTTAATTTCTTTATAATACTAATGAGTTTGTGTTTGTTTGATCTTGTGTAATCTACATTTAACTTTGGTTTAGCGTGATGTAACACTCTTTTAATTTAATTTTATTTTAAACTGATTTTCTGATTGATTGGAGTAAATGAATTTTATTTTTACTATTACTATAATTTTATTTTCTGACTCATTACTCTCTATAAAACGGATCACTACTTGAAATTGCCTTCCACTGTGTTTCAAATAATGAAACAAGACAAAACGTCGGGCAGATAAGGAACAGGAAGTGGAAGAATAATATCCATTCGCCCCCACATTCATCTTCATCATGTTTTCATTTTCTATTCTTTGCGAAAACACCATGAAAATGAATTGTTCGACAGCGAAGAAACATAAAATAGAATTAAAATACGTACAAACTCCTTTAGATGAGCATCATTAAGTAGATTTAATTAAAAAAAATATATTCGTAGATATTCAATGTTCATAAGTAGTATGAGCTCAAAATGGGAGAGTGCAATTGCAATGTTGCAAAGTGTAGAGGTAATGTTGCAAATGGGGGAGGGGGATATGAAACAAGGTGAGGGGGTATACAACAAGGGGATGGGGTGACCCCAAGTTTGCTTGAAGGGGGAAGAAGGGAGGATGACCTCCCCAAAGGGGTGACCTTGATCTCTTTGGGGGAGAAGTTGGGACGGCCTCAACCACCAAAGGGGTATACCTAACCCAAGAGAGAGAGAGGAGAGAGTGAGAAAGGAGAGAGAGAACATGTTTCGCATGGCAGCGCCAGACGCATAACAAAGCTCTCGGTTTCAGCACCTGGTTTATAAGGAGTAAATAAGCCAGTTGGCTTAATCAACCATTTGGCTTAATCTGGCTTAGTAGGCGTAATTGGCTTGTTTAGGTGTATATTAATAACCTTCGAGCGAATTAAAAGCGCGCACACACACACACACACACACATACACACACACTATATATATATATATATTGGCTTAGTCAGCCAGTTGGTTTAGAAGGCTTAACCTGGCTCAGAAGGGGTAAATAGCTTCTTCAGGTGCACATTATTATTTTTGAGTTGCTAGATTGCACTATTTACTCAATTGAAGCATGTATTCTCGACAGTTGGTTTGGAAGTCTTAAGTAACCAGTCGGTTTAGAAGGCGTAACCTGCCATTTGGTATATATATATATATGTATATTTAATTAAACAATATCGTTTATATATACAACCAAAAGAATTAAATAAAACACCATTACATCATTTTGTTTATTTAGAGGAATTATTGGAAATAATTTCATGAAATATATAGAAAAAAATACACAATCAAAATAGTACATTCTATAAACAGATTAAACGAGGAATATATATATATATATATATATATATATATATATATATATATACAGGGTGTCCCATAAGTCCGGCATCATAAGAGAAATTCATATTTTTCTATTTCTACAAACCATAATTCATATTTTTCTCTTTCTACAGGCCATAATATCTGTGAGCAAGGAAGAACGAATCCAGATAATTCTACTCATAGGAAATCGGAGTCAAAGAGAGGCAGCTGCTGAATTTAACGGACTGCATCCAGACAGCGAGCCAATAACACAGAGTTGTGTTAGCAGACTTGTTGCAAAGTTTAAGGAAACAGGATCCATAGAAAATAAACCACGCAGTGGACCTTCAAGGAGGTCCACTTCAAGGAGGTCCACTTCAAGGAGGTCCATATAACTTCAGATCCTACAGAAATTAAGCGAAGATGATCCCGACCGGCGGATGGAATTTTGTGAATGGGCTACGGAACAATATGCTCGGGATGCCAATTTCCCGTCCACCATTCTGTTCACTGACGAGGCTGTTTTTTATGAAAATGGTGAGGTAAATCGACAGAACACCCGCTACTGGTCTCAAAACAACCCTCACTGGTATACCTCTGAACAAGGTGCATCTCGGGTGATGATATGGTGTGGCATTTGGAAGGATCGCATCATAGGCCCCCTCTTTTTCGATGAACATATCACTGGAGGCACCTACCTACGTATGCTGAAGGAAGAAGCATTTCCTAGTGTCTTGAACGAAGAAGGAAATTTCCCAACATGATTCCAGCAAGACGGCGCTCCTGCACATTACAGCACCCAAGTAAGGGAATACCTGTACCAACAATTCCCTGGTCATTGGATAGGACGTCGAGGGCCTGTGGAATGGCCAGCTAGAAGCCCGGATCTCACGCCACTAGATTTTTATCTCTGGGGCCACTTGAAAGCGCTGGTATACGCAGAGAAAATTAGGAGTGTTGAACATTTGCGGCAGCGCATTATTGGGGCATGTAACACCATTACTCCTGACATCATTCACCGTGTGCTTGCTGACTGGGTATCACGTCTGAATTTGTCTATTGAAAACAATGGTGGACATATTGAGCACGTTCTATAAATAAGATCTTTTGTTTTGCCTTCTTTTATTATTTTTCCTATGATGCCTGACTTATGGGACACCCTGTGTGTATATATATATATAATAGAAAATAATAATAGTACCTATAAGAAAAACACAAGTTGAACGAGAAATATATATACACTCAAAAATAATAATAGTGTAAGATATACACAGTTTAAACGAAGAGTATATATATATATATATATATATATATATATATAACAATAATAATAGTATAAGAAATACACAAGTTGAACGAAAAATACATATATAATCAAAAATAATATATAAACAACAAAATAGTACAGAAGTAATAGTACAGGAGAAAACTATATATACATTCATATTAAATAATAAAATTTTTATAAATAAATTTACTGCCGGACTATCAAAATACATACACTTTTTGTTCTACTGTATTTATAATACTAAACTCGCACGTGATCCAGTCTACGGTTACATCATTGTTGCTTTGCACTACACAATAAATGCGATTTAACATCATTTCATCGCTTAAGTTATAGGGATGCCTACACTCGATGTAAAGAGCCTTAGTTGTGATCAGTCTTTCCTTGTGAACAGACGTGTTTTATCAAGTGTCCAGTTTTACCATTTGAATAAGTGGTTTTCGTTGAAGTGTTTTTTTTTAAATAGTGTTTGGTGCATTCTTAACTAAATTACTTCGTGTTACTAATCATTCATTAACGAATATATTTCATTTATTGACTTTATTCATTACTATATTATTTGATTAAACCAAGGCTAGTGCACGTGGCTTGCCTTGTTTGTTTCCTGAATTTATTACTAACCGAGGTTTCATAAGGTTGAAATTCCCTTGGTTTGTTTTTTTGTTTTTCAAATCTATCAGAAAACGTGCTTTCACAAGGTTTATTTTCCTTTCCTTCGGGGGATCAAGTAGAGTGTGGTCACCTACCGTGCGAAAAAGATAAAACGGAAAGAAAACAGTCGGTCTAATAGCGAACAGATAAGTTTTAGTAATACTTTTTCATTTACAGCGCCTTCGTCGGTAGCTTAATTATATATTCATTTAGTATAAATTTGTGTTACAAGAACCTGTTTCTGCGTTTCAGGAACATCTTTGCGGGTTTGCGCAGGTGACTGCGCAATAAGCACGCGATAGACCAACGTTGTAATTTATTAATTTCCAAAGGCTCGTTTTTTGTTTTTTCTTTTTCAAGAAATTAAGAGCATGGCACCCCCGTCAAATACTGGCAGTCGCTGTAAAGGGAAATTTGCCGCTTACGCGTTTACAATGGCTAATAATAATGAACAGTTAGTTTGCAGGTGGTGCTCAAGCATGAAAGTGCTGAAGAACGAGTTAGAACGTGAGAGGGAGGCCAGAGTTAGGCTTGAAGAAAGCGTGATGCTCCTGACGGCAAAATTAGAATCCCTTGAGACTCCAGTTACGACCCCCCTGCCTCAGTTTCTACTAATAATATAAATAGTACTTATAGCCCTCTCTCTTCCCCTAGTTCCCAACCCTTCGATCGAGTGCGTAATGGAGCCCCATTTAGAAAACCTAAGACTTGTCTACCAGTAATAACAAACAATACGTTTTCTGTTTTAGGTTTCGAAGATGCTGATGAACGGAAATACGACTCGTTGGCGATTCCATTGTTCGAGGGGAGCTCCAGGAATTCTGTGGGAGAAACCCTCGTCGTAGGCGCCGTTACTGCTAACCTGGTGCAACGGTGGAGGATATAACTAATAGTGTTGACCATTTTACAGAGGGTACCGCCGAGGACACAACGTATGTTATTCATGTCGGTACTAATAACGTTTTAAATTCGAGATCGGAAGAACTGCTGGCTAGGTACAGGGACTTACTAGAGCGATTAAAGTAAAAAACTAATAAGATTGTTTTAACAGGTATACTTCCTCGAATTATCCAACGTAGCGATTTCTACAGCAAGGCGACCTATATTAACAATAACCTAAAGTCTCTTTGCCAACAGGAAGGAGTGCATTTTACGAATTTTTGGAACAGTTTCTACGGCAGGGGGAGACTTGTTCCTCGAAGATGGATTTCATCTTAATGACGTTGGAGCTGCGCGTTTAGGAAGACTATTTCATAATACTGTCTCTTCTTTTCAGGCTGCCGTAAATCGAACGGTCCCAGCGTAAATGCCACCAATTTTGCATGCGCTCGCGAAGGTGTCGCAATTACAAACAATTTGAAGGTTCTATCCTTAAATGCTCGTCGCTTACAAAATAAAATAAACGAATTTTTTTCTTTAATTGCTTGTAAAGACTATGATTTAATTGCGATAAATGAATCGTGGCTTAGCACTGAAACACGTGACTTTGTAGGGGAGTATCAAATTAGAGGTTATAGACTTTTTGTTAAAAACAGAATAGGTAGGCGAGGAGGCGGTGTTATGTTGTATATCAAAGATAATATTACGAACGTTGTAGAAGTAAAGCACACAATTCCAGAACCAATAGATTCGACTATAGCAGAACTTAAATTGAACGATTTCAAACTTCTTGTTGCGGTTATATATAGGCCCCCTAATCAAACAGCTGATACGGACGAAGCAAGCGTTATATCGTGAACTAAAGAGAATAATCGGTAGTGAGCAGGCTCTAGTTATGGGTGACTTTAATTGTGCCACCGTGAATTACGATACAATGCAGGGAGACGCGGAAGGTAATCGTTTAGTTAATTTTCTCGAGGATAGCTTTCTTATTCAAAAGGTTGGGAAACCTACGAGGTTGGACAGTATTTTAGATTTAGTAATAACTACGGATGATAGATTAATTACTGATCTTCAAGTAATAGAACCGTTAAACAATAGCGATCACAATATGGTAGAGTTTGTCCTCTCAGTAAGTCACTCGAAACCAAATAACTCGACTAAAATTCCTAACTTCCAGCACGCAGACTTTTGTAAATTTCGAAATAAATTGTCACACGTCAATTGGGAAAACGTAATGGGGAACTCCAACGCAAAACTAATGTGGGAATCGTTCGAAACAGTATTTAGGACTATAAATGAGGAATGTGTACCATACAAAATTAAGCGTGCGAAAATAAAGAACAAGCTCTCTACAAAGAGTAGAGATAGGGCTTATAGGTTACATAAGCGCGATAAAGACAATTTGTGGTTACTAAACAACTACATATCTCTAAGGCGTGAAGCGAAATGTGTAATAAAAAAGTCCAAGCACGAATTTGAAATCTCCATAGCCCGTGACGGTAAAGAAAACCCCAAGCGATTCTTTCAATATGTCAACAATAGAAATCCGGTAAAAATGTCTTGTGGCCATTGAAAAATGTTAATGGAGAGCTAGTTTCTGAAAACAAGGAAACAGCTACCTTGTTAAACGAATTTCTCACGTCAGTTTTTACTAAAGAAGATGTATCGAATACCCCTACGGTCATAGACATAATACCTCTTGATAATGGTAATAGTTTGGATAATATTGTGGTTAGTGAAGGGGAGATAATGCGCTATATTGATAAAATGAAAACGCGTAAACCACCGGGGCCGGATTCCATATATCCCATACAACTAAAAGAATAAAAAGATAGCATTGTTGTGCCGCTAACAAAGATTTTTAATGCGTCTATTTCTGAGGGGTGCGTACCAGATAATTTCAAGTTAGCAATAATTAGGGATCGTATAGTCGAACACTTAGAATTGCATAACTTAGTTAGAAGTACGCAGCACGGTTTCAGGCGAGACAAATCTTGGTTAACTAATCTTTTAGAATTTTTTCAAATCGTGGTTGACGTTTACGATAGTCATCGGGCGGTTGATTTAGTGTATTTAGATTTTCAAAAAGCGTTTGACACCGTACCGCACAAAAGTCTCATCGAAAAAACTAAGGCTCATGGAATCAGGGGTGTAGTAATAAATTGGATAGAAGAGTGGTTGCGAGGTAGGAAACAGAGGGTGGTCGTTGATGGAGCGGAGTCGTGTTGGGCTAATGTAGCGAGTGGCGTTCCTCAGGGTTCTGTATTGCGCCCCTTGCTCTTTATTATATATATTAACGATTTAGATGTCGGCCTAGTCAGTACAGTTTCAAAGTTTGCGGATGACACGAAGCTGGGTGGTAGGGCGATTAATGATGAAGATAGAGGTAAAATCCAGGATGATCTGAATAAAATCGTTGATTGGTCAGTCACATGGCAAGTGAGATTTAACGTCGATAAGTGCAAAATTTTACATATAGGTTCGCGTAACGGTAATTTTGCGTATAGTATGTCAGGGAAAGAGTTAACAAGCGTAGAGCAGGAAAAAGATTTAGAAATTATAGTCACTGGAGATTTAAAAGTAGCGAAACAAAGTACAGCAGCGGTCAATACAGCGAACAAAGTGTTAGGTTTTATAGCTCGGAATTTTGAGTACAAATCGCGCGATATTATAGTTCCTCTTTATAAATCATTGGTTACACCCCATTTCGAGTACGCGATCCAATTTTGGAATCCGCATATGCACAAAGATATAGACAAAATCGAAAGAGTTCAAAGACGAGCAAGTAAGATGATTCCGTCACTTAGGTCAAAGTCGTACGAGGATAGGCTTAAGGAGTTAAAATTGACTACACTCGAGACTAGGAGGCTAAGGGGTGATCTAATCCAGGTTTTCAAAATTATGAATGGGTTCCATAACGTAGATAGAGAGAGCTTTTTCGAAATATCTCAATATAATAGGACTAGAAATAACGGGTGTAAGTTGACAAGTAGAAGGTTCGAGACAGCAGTTGCCAAAAACTTTTTTACGCATAGAATAGTAAATAGCTGGAATAGTTTGCCGGAAGAAGTAATTAGTAGCACCTCTATAAACATGTTTAAAAATCGATTAGACGCATATGTTGATAGATTGGGTATAGTTTAAGGTTGTAAAATTAAGGTTTTGTGGTTCGGAACCCACGTGAAATTGTAGGTCTCCTCCGCCACCACGGAGGACATGCACAATACATAATTACAAGCACAGTTAGGTAGACCAGCCATGAGTGGATCCTAGGGTCTTTGTTGGTCTCTGTCTTTATAACATTATAACAATATCGTTCAATACTATTTTTGTGCCCACTTTACTTCGGTTGGCATGTTATCTTTAAACACGGACAGAATACAATCAAAAGCACACAAAAAGAGAGCATCGTTTGCCACAACATCATTATTAAATTCAAGTTTATAAACACTCCTTTCCAAACTTGGGTTTATTCTTACCCATCCGAGCTTTTCAATCGTGAACTCTTCTTCACAATGCATAGCGGCAGTTGAAATAATCTTCTAAGTCGTAACGACAGCTGCTCATTATATAAAGAAACAACTCTTCAGGGTGAACGGTGTAGGTGAGCTCAGCCCTGCACCTCTGAAGTCCTTTGTAACCAAAGTTCATGATATTTCGAATAGTTTAAACCATTTAAATAAGCATCCAGTTCCAGACCATTCTGGCCTTGTTCAGTCCTACACTAGGTAAACCCCTCGAGCAGAGCGGTGTATGCGTATTCAAGAACCGTATTAGAATAAAGCATATCCGTAACCCGCGCGTCTAATATAGGCTTTAGCTTGCGGAAACCGACGATTTCAAACATTCTGTCGAGGATGAAACGGTTTCGCGTGGGGACGAGGACGTTATTATCAGACGCATTCTTCCACATCAGCCGTATATCAATGCATGGCTGCTAGCTACACAACGTACAACCAATGGCATATGAGGGGACATCACTAATATGTTCTCTTCTTGTACCTACACCTGCAGGTATTTTATAACGACCCTCACCCCACTTCTCAACTACCACGAAGACTCTATTCATCTCAACACTTAAATAAACAACATTCCGTTTACCAGAGTTTGTTTGTCTTCAAGTCGTTTCAAGTACATAGTTAACTCTTCGTGGGCTGATGGGGTCCACTGGACTTCGCCTGCAATGTGACTAATTTATTTTAATTTTTTTTCAGATTTTTTCATAAATTTTCTTAGATTTTCATTCTAATGGCAACGTCAATTCCAATATCGACGTTTTATGCTCCTAGCAGGGTGGGAGAGGGAGATGTACAGTAGATGTAGACCAACCAAATTTGTCAGATGATAGTGAATCAGAAGTAGACTTATCTGATGCTAGTGAATATGAATATGTTGAACAATCTTCTGACAGTGACTTTAGTGGTTTTGATAGTGACAGTGCAAGCGATCATGATGATAATGATGACAATATTGTGTTAGGGAAAGATAATTTTGTGTGGTGCACTGAGCCTCCCCGGCTTAGACGAAATGTGAGGCAAAACATTGTTCGTGAAGAATGTGGTGTTTATGAAAGTGTACCTACGCATGCTGCATCTGCTACTTTCAGCTTCTTTATCACAGATGAAATTGTTGAATTGGTTCTCGATGCAACAAATCAAAAAGGTGGTGCTCTCTATGGTGAAAAATGGAAACAGCTGGATTCTATTGAGCTGATGGCATGGCTAGGATTTCATCTCAGATCTGGGCTGGACAAAGATAGCTTCCGCCCAGTTGATGAATTATTTGGTACTAAGACCGGTACACCAATTTATCGTGCTTCTATGAGCCGTGACCGTTTCAAAGAAATAAAAAGGTCAATAAGATTTGATAACATGACTACTCGTGCAGAACGAAGGAATGGTGAACAAGGCAAGTTGGCGCCTATATTCGAAGTTTGGCAGAAGTTTATTGAAGCATGTCAAATAAACTATAAAGCCAACACATATGTAACTGTGGATGAATCTCTACTCGCATTTCGAGGGAAATGCTCATTCAAAGTATACATGCCATCTAAACCAGATAAGTATGGCATAAAGGTTTGGAGTATGGCCGACGTTAAGAATGGGTATCTTCTAAATGGCCAGATATAGAGTGGAAGTCATGAAGGTCCAGAACGCCACCAAGCCCAAAGAGTTGTTCGAGATCTTACTTCAACTATTGTGAAGTCAGGAAGAAATGTTACCACTGACAACGAGTTTACTGATGTTGACCTTGCCATAGAACTACTTGATAAAAATTTAACACTCTTAGGAACTGTGAGGAAAAATAAGCGCCAAATACCTAAATCATTTCAAGCCTCAAATGATCGTCAGCTCTATTCATCAAAGTTTGGCTTTAGTAGGGACCAGCATCTTATGATATGCAGCTATGTCCCAAAGGTAAGAAAGGCAGTTCTGTTATTAAGCACCATGCATTTCGACCAAAAAAAGCAGCAGGAAGAACCTTTCAAACCTGATATAATTCTAGATTACAATGCCACAAAAGGAGCTGTTGATCGATTAGACCAACTTATCAAAACTTACTCATGTAAGCGCATAACAAACAGATGGCCATTAGTTATCTTCTACTGGATGGTAGATGTTGCAGCTTACAATGCTAGTTGCTGTTTCATGGAGAAAACCCCCGAGGTGTATCGAGGGAATCAAAGGCGAAGGAAATTTCTGGCAGACTTAGCAGAACAGCTCTGCAAACCAGCAATCCAGAAACGTTTTGAGTCAGCTGGTAGATATTTGCCAAAGCATGTTAGAGCATGTATGGAGGCATTTATGGATGAGGTAGAAGCAGTACCCCAGCTAAGGCCTAATCCAGGAGGTAGGAAGAGATGTGGAAAGTGCCCGAGGAAGATGGATAAGAAGACGAGAAAGTCATGCACAAAATGTGATGTGCCTCTTTGCGAAAGTCACTCCAACTATGTATGTGATGACTGTGTACAATAAACATTGTTTCATATGTTCTATGTTTCTATTTCTTTCTATTCTATAATCTATATTGTGAATATAAAAAGTGTTTCTGAGTGCTGAATTCTTTAAGTTAAAAAATTCTTAAATAAATGTAAAAAAAAAAAAGGACACATGGTGAATTGGCTCCACGTGCCGTGTCCTGGGCAACATATGTACAAACTTTAGTATATATAAACTTAAGCATATGGCAGAAATTCACTATTGAAGTTTGGGGTCTGGGTGACCCCACATAGTCTTGTTTGTTAGTCGGTTCCACCTAGCCCACGAAGGGTTAATGGCACCGGTTTTACGCCTGAACACACGCAATGACTTCATCACGGACACATCGTACACGGCATTGAGAATGCTGCTCAAAGGACGCTCCATCGTATGCTATTGTGAGAAGTGCATGTCCAGTCGGTTAAAGTTCTGAGATGACTATGAGCCACAGGTGGGCGGATCGGCTCGACTAGAGGTGTGGAAGAGTGAGTCACACCATAAGCTGATGAATCGTGTACGGTGTTGTTCCAACGTGAAAGAATCATGTGAATACCTGTTTCCCATTATACTGGGTAGGTGTTTTGAGAATTTTTCCATCTGCGATACATGAAGTAATACGAGTTTTAATGTTTTATCACTCCCACTCCCCAGAATGCGCACCAGACATTTTCGTTCAGGGGGATTTTCACGAACTAAACACATTTTATTAACACTCCGGCGCACTATTTGAGAGAAACATGTGTCTATATTTATCACTTTTGCTTAGCAAGCGATACTCGTCTCTAAATTCTATTAAAAACTCACACAGGCCTTTAGCCACAACTCACTGCAAACCTCGTCATGATATATATGAATGTATTGATAAAAATACTTCAGATTGTCCATTATAACAAGATTTACATTCGCAACCGCAGGGTACGAGTACTCGGTATGATGCAACATGACATAATACCGCTTGTCACACCACTCATCAACAAGACTCACTAACCATACCCGGTGCTTCTCTTCTGCACGTGTTGTGTCTTTCACTTCATGGTATATGTAGCTTTTACGCAGTTTAGTCTTACAACACAGTCCATTACATCGTTTGTCCCATGAAATCCTGCATTGCTCTCGCCAGAATAGCTGTAGAGTATTTGAACCTCTTGTTCCTCAAACTTCGCACGGTTCAATGTAGCCTTAAAAGTATCAAAGAAGGGAGGGATAGGGAGTTTTTCAGTATCCACCACATCTTCGCACTTTACCGAATACCACTTCATAAAACTCGAGCACGCAATATTAAAGGTAGCTATCACTATTTTTCTTCTACGTGAGATTTCGCCAAATACACGTCTGAGACCCAGGGCTTGCAGCGGTCAACTGAGCACGTATGGGTAACGATATGGCCAGGGAGTAACAGGAGTCACGTGACACAAAGGATAAAATGAAACGCTAATTGAAATACGATTTATTTAATAAATATATCATTGAAATATTCAAGGTATATATATATATATACACTACAAATACATGTAATAAACAAAATAAACATATCGCTAACAAGTAAGTAGATACACATATATATGTGTGTGTGTGTGTGTATATAACAGTCAAGGATTATGGTATCCAAAGGGTACGGTATCATAGGTACCAAGCACATGGTAACGTTTACTATAGGTGTTATGGCATACCTCCGTACCCCTAAGTTCCTTCACGCTCCCAGCTTCTGCGCCCGAAAATTGTGGGTCCCTATAGTCAGCTGGGACGGTTGATTGTCCTCATCTTCCAAGCACACAACATCTTTCAACGAGTCAAAGTTAACGACCCGTCGGTTTTCCTGGCTAAGCGTGATACCCTTAGCCTTCACGATATATTTCATATCCTCCCCCACCCTCACCCGTACCCCAAAGTTTTTGGACCTGTTGAGAAAAAAGAGTCGACGTATGCGATGTCTCCAACTGGCTACAGGTATGTTTGTAACACGTGAGGTATCTGTGGCTAATTCGGTAAACTGTACTTTATTATGTACGTTTTACCTACATTCACGATCCCCATGACCTCTTTATTGGGAGCGTTGGCATAATCCCACACCTCGTTATAACTTTGGGCTAGATGAACGTTCCCCTTGCCTGTATTCTGAGCAAATTTTCCCCAAAGACTATTTAGACACAACTTTGCACTAAAGCGCCTTCCCGGGTTCTTTACAATTTGGGAATGGTCAAGTTGTATCCCTTCACGGTCACGTCAACGCTGAATATAAGCCGATTTTCATCTTCGGTATCAACTCCTTGCGGATACCCTGATGCTTCTACCTTATCCTTAAAAAAAGTGTTTATATATGGCGTGAAAATGTTGGGGAGCTTCTGAAACCTCCACACCTCATATATCTTCAATATTCTGTAGCCATGGCGAAAGGCCAGGGACAGCTCAAGGCTTGTATATACACCTCTGATTTTACGCTGGTTGACTGTGTGATTACAAGTCCCATTGTTCTCCTCTGCGCACTTCAAGCACATGGAAAACATAAACTTGTGTTCTATGACGACGGGTAAGATCGGCATCCATAAATCGCGAGGGGGGAGCGCGTCTACGAAAGAAAGACAGAGATAGTTCTTGTTCAAATTTGCTGAGAACTCCTCGATAGTGGGCAGGGCTGGTCCTACCATTTTTTCAGGTGCACCTACGGGGCAAAGATTGTTCTTCATCACGTAGGGGTATAAAGAGCAGAAGTCGTAGTAATGGAGTTTCACACCCTCTGTAGCCGGAAAGTATAGCTTCAATGGGTTTGTACGCCGTCCGAAGAAACTATTACCACATTTGAGAGGCTCCTGCACCACTAAACGCTTGATCGTGTTTATCTCTTAACTGTACTGTCCATCTGTTTCCATCCGTGCATCATACCCATGCTCCCACAAGATCTTGTGAGTGAAATGGGTGCATATAAGCTGATCGCGGGTGCGGGTTCATGCAAGACTCTCGGCAGGAGATCTACCGCGGATATCTCCTAAGATCCCGCACTGAGGACGGGGGCATCCGTGCTACCAACAGCCGTTAAAGGAGTACAGTCTTCTCACCAGTGGCACGGTTTTCGCTTAGACCATCAACCCAAAAAACACGACCATTAACCTTACTGGGTACTCCCCCCGTGTTGCGGGCATGCTTTATGTATACACCTGTCTGCTGCTGGGTTGTTTCTGTAAATGACGGCTAAGGTGTCTTTAGGCATGAAATTGTTCTTGAACACCGTAAAGCACAATGAGGCGATAGTGGTTGCGACTTGCAACGGATCGCATTTCAAACGGTCTATGTACATCCTTCTAAAGGCCTGGAAACATACTCTAAGCACGCGCACATCATTCATGCAACAACGCTCACATTCACCAGCTATATTGTAAGGATTATCTTAATTAAAACTCTTGTAGTAGCGGTCAAAATCTTCACGTTCACCTGTACTCATACATTCATAGTAAAAGTAATGTTTGGGTGGAGGTATTCCTACGTAATTTAAAGTTTCGCTAGTGAGGAATGTGTAAGGGAAATATCCTTTTGAAACTTGGGCGGCTATGCCCATTACCTTCGATAGCTTGGCTAATTTACAAGGTGTGAATAATAAAGCGTCTTTAAACTGTACATTACCACTTATTTGCATCTGTATAAGTTTGTTTCTTCTTTTCAAGGGATCACCTATAAATATCTCAGAAGACTCGTGCTCAAGCAGCTCCTTATAAAAGAACTGTGTGTCAAATTTTGCCCCGTTGTTGACAAGAATATGCAGTCATTTTTTTAACTTGGCCGCTAACTTGACAATATAGGACACAAAGGTTTTCACGGGACTGTCGTATGCAATCGTTTTAAAAACGGTTGTCCGTTTACCACATTTGTGACACTCATCACACTCGACCTCCATGCACTAATCACAGATAGTCTGGCTTACAAGAAGATGTGGGATAACCTCTTTGGTTTCAGCAACCGTATATGTTTCTATATCGTAGTACATAGTTATACAAGATCTATTTTTTGGCTTAGCGTCTTTCAAATAACATACACGCTTTACTCCAACCGCCTTATATTTTTCATGGCATGTAGAACAGTGAATTTCATCACATTTATGCTTGAAATTCTCCCAATTATCCATCATATGAAACATACCACATTCACAGATTCTCATTTTCCTGCACGTGCCAATTGACTTATGGAGCTCAAAACAGTTAGTATTGAAAAATGTGCGTCTGTATACACCACAGTCCCTCTTCTCAGCTTCAACTACACGGCTATCACATTAGGAGCTTTTACACTGCGCACATACCATGTAGCAATCCTTACAATGTTTCACTATATCATCCGCAAACTCGAGACATCCCTTATACAAATCATGATGCCTTCCATATTTTCGAATTTTATCATAACTCGCGTAAAGAACCCTTATAATACGGATGGGGAGATACGTTGAAAGCTGACAATCCTAAAATAAGTAGGGGTGTTGTATGATCTCTTACGCTGCTTTTAAAAACATACACAGTCCTACGACGAGCATACATTCCAAATACAACTATACGAACATTCATTTCCTCCTCCACCCTTCTCAGCAATTCAGGACCTATATTGCAATCAAACTCAAGCTTGGAATCTGAAGCCAGTTTACGGGCACGCTGCACAACCGTAGGAAACCAAATTTTTTATGTCCATGTATTTAGTACAGTCAACATACGGGCCAAGGCTAATGCTATAAAGCCGCAACCACGATCAGCGTTTATATGCCGCCTGTGAATAACCTGAGAATTAAAGTTAAGAGTATAAGGTGTGGCACTATGACCCGCAACACGGAACACACGGTCAATATGTACCGTGAAGTTGTCCATATTGAAGGCTGTACTACTTTGAGAGTCCTGCATTATACGGCCTAATATATACTCTATATCTACAGCTGCCGAGCTTATGAATGGTATTACTACCCAAAAATCTTCTACATCCCCGTCAACTGACCCGAACCCGAACGACAGCATCGTCCTGACTTCACGTTCGTCGCGGTTCTGAAGGGTAAACTCCACAAAACGTTCAACTACGCGCCGTAGTCCGTGTTCAACACCATTACTAGACATGGATCCACGGTCAACCCTGACTACGTACCGATTTCTAGTCAGGGCTGGGGTGGGAGTGGCGGTGTGCACCAACTCGAATGTTATGCTATCCTCTACAGAACGAGCAGCTGCTGTTGTGGAGGATATACCCAGAATTGAACAAGAGTAAGGGACTACAACTTTATTTGAGGAAGAAACTATTGTCGGGGTTGTGTCGTAAGACGTAGAGGGTTGGGGCTCTATTACTGGGGGTCTAACAATCGGTGCACTCCTGCACGCTTTATACCTGACGTGGGAGGCTCTTCATCATGCCTCCGCTTTGAATTTTCGCGTGGTGGTGTTATAGGTGTCGCTGGTGTGGGCTCGATTGCGGGGATGGAGTCTGTAACCACAACTACACCCTCATCGGGGTCGTCTGTAATATCGATGAATGATGTGGACATGATGCTGTACCTCATCGTTATTCACGGTTCTGTGGAAGAAGAGGATAAACAAGACTGTAGAATATAAGGAACACCACTTACATTTTTATTATATTTTGTAAATGACCCACTTAGGGGTGTGACGGGTTAGAGATGGAAACTGTAGAAAAATTCAGGTTCACGAGCCCGTCCTCGTGTATTATATCTGGCCCTACAGGATGTGGTAAAACTGTGTTTATGCTTAAAATCATTAAAGATAAGGGGGAGATGTTCTCAAAATTTGTGCATAAAGTAATATGGTGCTATTCGAGGTGCCAGTCAGTATTCAACGAGTAAGAAAAAGATATTTTGTTCCACAAAGGTGTATATGTCGTTAATTCGTTAATGAACATACAGTCATTGTAATTGACGATCTCATGTTGGAAATGGATAAAACGTTTGCCGAGATATTTAGTGTTCACCCACCATCTTAACATAAGCGTGTTCGTCATCAATTAGCATCTATTTTCGAAAATAGAGACATGCGAGACGTGTCGTTAAATGCACAATATCTAAGACCAGAACATAGGTCAGATGTTGTTGCAAGAGCTTTATACGTGAAACTAAAGACGCTGCTTCATGAGTTAATAAAATATATACACGGGAAGCCAAGTGCATTTTTGTATGTAGTTCATGTATCTTCAAATTTCAGCTGGCGGGACCCCCCAAAAATTGACGGGTTAAAGTTTGTCACATGCCCCACACCACCCCCACAGACCCTACACACTCCGCCCCCAGAAAATGACGGGTTCGAGTTTCCCACATGCCCTACGATGAGCGGTTTCAGAGAGAGGACAGAAACTGCGCCTTATTGTTATTATTATTATTATTATTATCTGAACAACCAATGAATATATATATATATGAATATATATATATATGAATATATATATATAGAGAGTTACAATATGAAGTATCAAATATCTTCGAGCCGCTCAGAGAAGTTTGTGACTCCTTTAAGAGAAAATATCGAATAACCACATTTCAATGAACTTATTATGGAATTTTAGAAAAAAAATTATAACTTACAAAGGAGTCTTGATTGTTATAAGTTAAAAAATTCAACTATTTTTGATGAATAGAAATATCAAAACAGGACTTTACCAATTACTAATGCAAACTAATCTATAATTAAAAATTGAGGATACCTGCTATTTTGATGAAACATTTCATAATAAAATGTAATGAGACGAAAATAAATTACTACAGCCCCTCCATATATATATTTATATATGATGAAATAATCTTGAAGGAAACACAGAACGGTCCTCAAGAGCATTCGCCTAATGACATCCTCACGAACACTAAAATAAATAACAAGTTCACGAATAAATATAGGCCACAAAAAATAAAATAAAATAGAAATACAGGTACATAAATTTTATATTCACATTTCAACTGCATTCCCTTGCGCCGGATCGTAAGAAGCGTCATTGCAAATATCATCAACGGTTTGCGTTGGAATTAATCCGTTCCGATAGGTTGCGTTAAAAAAAACTAATTGTAGCCACCGCGGCAGTCTTCCTCTTCATATAAAGCCGGCAAAATGTAAAATTGTTGATACTGTCTCATGATGCATGTGTTTATTCACCGGTGAAAATAATTGCCGTGAGTTCCAGCTCAAAATACTCACTTTTATATGTGGTACGACGCCCATTTGTACCCAGAGATTAGAATGCCACTCACAAGCTTGCAGACTTCCTGATTGGAAATACAGTGGGCCGTGCTTAGCCTTTTCTACGATAGTCAACTCTGCACATGGGCAGGACAGAGAGAGAGAGAGAGAGAGAGGTTTTCAGTGTATATATTTAAGGGAATTTCAGAAACACCATAAAGCATTTCTCCCTGACGAACTATTTCTTTATATGATGGTCATCTGTCGCCACGATTTAGATTATTTCGATTGTCGCTATGCGCAGTGAAGAAGAAGAATTCACGGTTGAAAAGATCGAAAAGAATAAACCCTCGATTTGAAAGGAGTGTTTATAACTTGAATTTAATAATGATGTTGTGGCTAACGATGCCCTTTTTGTGCGTGCTTTTGATTGTATTATGTCCGTGTTTAACGATAACTTGCCAACCGAATGTAAAGTGGGCACAAAAATAGTATTGAATGATATGAAGGCCCTTTACATCGAGTATAGGCATTCCTATAACTTGAGCAGTGAAATAATGTTAAACCGTATTTAATGTGTAGTGTAAAGCAACAATGATGTAACTGTAGACTCGATCACGTGCGAGTTTAATATTTTAGTTAAACACAGTAGAACATAGTGTATGTATTTTGATGTTTATATATTATATATATATATATATATATATTATATATATATATATATATATATATATATAATATATATTCTTCAATCAGCTTGTGTATTTCTTATACTATTATTATTTTTTGATTGTGTATATATTCTTCGGTCAACTTGTGTATTTCATATACTATTATTATTTTTATTGCATATATATATATATATATATTCTTCGTTTAAACTGTGTATTTCTAATAATATTATTATTTTTTAATGTATATTTATTCCTCGTTTGAACTGTGTAAAGAATGAACTACTTTGATTGTGTATTTATTTTCTGTATATTTCAAGAAATTATGTCCAATAATTCGTCTAAATAAACATAATGATGTAATGGTGTTTTATTTAATTCTTTTGGTTGTATATATAAACGATATTATTTATTAAATAAATAAATATAAATATATATATCGAATGGCAGGTTACGCGTTCTAAACAGAATGGCTCCTTAAGACTTCCAAGCCATCTGTCAAGAATATATGCTTTAATTAAATAAATAGTGCTATCTGGCAACTCAAAAATAATAATGTGCACCTGAACAAGCCATTTACGCCTTCTAAGCCAGATTAAGCCTTCTAAGCTAACTGGCGGATTAATCCAACTGGCTGATTAAGCCAATGTGTGTGTGTGTGTGTGTGTGTGTGTGTGTGTGTGTGTGTGTAATAATAGTGGATCTATGAGCGTATATATAGTCAGGGAGTGTATGTGTTTGTGTGTGTGTGTGTGTGTGTGTGTGTGTGTGTGTGTGTGTGCTTTTAATTCGCTCTAAGGTTATTAATATACACCTAAACAAGCCTTCTAAGCCAGATTAAGCCAAATGGCTGATTAAGCTAACTGGCTGATTTACACCTTATAAACCAGGTGCTGAAACTGAGAGCTTTATTATGCGTCTGGCGCTGCCAGGCGAAACATGCTCTCTCTCTCTCTCTCTCTCTCTCTCTCTCTCTCTCTCTCTCTCTCTCTCTCTCTCTCTCTCTCTCTCTCTCTCTCTCTCTCTCTCTCTCTCTTCTTAGGTTAGGTATACTCTTTGGGGGGTGAGTCCATCCCAACTTCTCCCCAAAGACTTTACTCCTTTCTCTCTCTAAGGTTAGGTATACCCATTTGAGGGGGTGAGGCCGTCCCAACTTCTCCACCAAAGAGGTCAGGGTCCCTTCTCCCCCCAAAGCTCCCCCTTCATGCATCCTAGAGGGTTACCACCCCTTTGTTGCATAACCCCTTCCCCTTGTTGCATAAACCCTCCCCCTGTGCTACATCCCCCTCCCCTTTGCAACACTGCTTAACATTTGCAGAATTGCAATTGCACTCTCCCATTTTGCGACCATACTACTTAATAGAAAAGAATAGGTCGGAAAAGAAAAACACAGTGAGATAAGAGTATAAACATAGAAAAGTGACAGGTTCATAACACTGGTATGCATCAATTTTGCTGTCAAGGGTTTTGTAAGTGATTCTTATAGAGTTTTTCCTGCTGATTTCGAATCTGCAATCCGTTTTTCTTAATCAGCTCAGGTTATCCGGCTATGACCTCATAAGTAAAATAGAATTTTTCGTGATTTTGTCAAAGCGGAATTGGAACAGTAACATCTATCATCACTTGTTTCACTTGTATAATATCTTTTTTTACTTTTCAGGCATATAGATAAAATATTTCATAATGAATAGAGCGTGTAAAAATTATCCCAATAGATTCTGCTACATATGTGGGACGGTTACCATGCCAAATAACCAGTCCCAAATCACTAAATTTGTGAAGACAATGTATAGAGCATACTTTGGAATTAAGCTAGGGGACCAGGACAAAAATTTCGCCCCTCATATGTGCTGCAAGACGTGCATTGAAAATTTGAGAAGATGGAGCAAAGGTAGAGCGAAATCTTTGCCTTTTGGAATTCCCATGATTTGGAGAGAAGGAAAGGATCACCTGACAGATTGCTATTTCTGCATGACAAACCTCCAAGGTGGGCTTATAAATTGATTTTTCTTAAATATTTTGAAATCCTCGTATGAAACTTGACATAATATTCACCATAATGTAATATTCACCATATATAGCATAATATTCACCATAATGGTAATCATACATTTACATATACATATTGTTATAGAAAATACATTTACACATACATATTGTTATACAAGTTACATTTACATATACAATGATTATATATTTTCTTTCTTTTTCATTCATATTGTCCCCGAAGGGACAATATGAATGAAAAGAAAAAATATACAGACTCCATCGACCTATTTCATATCTTACAGACCGCAGCCTTCCCTCACGAGCCGCCACTGTCTGAATGCTTCTTCTATTTCATATGCAAGTTTTATATCCATGTTTCTGTGTTTCTATTTTCAGGAGTTAACAAGAAGAATAAACACATTGTTGTATACCCTGACATTCCTTCTGCTATGAGACCTGTACCCCATGGTCCTGGAATTCCAATACCCGACCCACCTCAAACCCTGGACTTCGATGATTCTGATGATGAATCAATGACCAATGCCAATGACCAGTCCCAGGTGTATATACCTCAAAATACCGCTTCAAATGAGCCGAAGCCTCTCAACCAGGCCAAACTTAATGATCTTACCAGGGATTTAGGACTTTCCAAATTAGCTGCCGAGATCTTGGGCTCACGACTTCGAGAGGACAACTTGCTGGCTCCGGGAACAACATTCTCCTGGTATAGGAAACGAGAGGAAGAATTCCGCAAGTTTTTTGCAGTGCACGAAAATACCTCTTCCTTAGTGTACTGCTGCAATGTTGAGGGGCTAATCGAATCCTTGGGCCTGCCATATAACGCATCAGAATGGGGGCTATTTATAGACTCGTCTAAACGAAGTTTGAAAGCAGTACTTCTCAACATTGGGAATAGGGTTACATCAGTCACTGTAGCACATTCCGTACAACTTACTGAGAGCTACGATAACATGAAAATTTTACTGGATGCTCTCGTATACGACCAACATAACTGGAGGATCTGTGGAGATTTGAAGGTAATACTAATATCATAAGTAAACTATTGCTATTGACTATGTTGCTTTTCCAAAGGTTATTTGAGAGCGTATAAGAACACTTAACTTCCCCACAGAAGTGATACAGTCCAATGCATGGATTTTTTTATCTGATAGAACAAATTCTCTAAATTCTTTAAATATTTTCATTTTTTTTCAGATTGTGGCATTTGTATTGGGAATGCAAGGGGGATACACGAAATACCCATGTTTCCTCTGCAAATGGGATAGCCGAGCGGATGAGAAGCACTATGCACAGCGTGAATGGGCATCCAGAGAGAATTTTGAACCTGGGTCGCATAATGTCGTTTCAGTGCCCTTTGTACCACCATAAATTTTGCTCCCACCACTTCATATTAAGTTGGGCTTGATGAAAAATTTCATCAAATCAATGAATAAGGAGGGTTCAGCATTCCGATATCTCGAGAATAAATTTCCTCATATATCTGATGCTAAACTAAATGCTGGGGTTTTTGATGGTCCTCAAATTCGAACTTTGATCAAGGATACTCAGTTCGAAAACGCAATGACTCCAACTGAGAAGAATGCCTGGCAGGCATTCAAATCAGTTGTCACTGATTTTCTTGGCAAGTGTAGAAGTCCAGAATACGAGTCCGTTGTCGAAAACTTGATGGAAGCTTTCAAAGCTCATGGGTCGCGCATGTCCATAAAAATGCACTTTTTGTGGTCCCACTTGGACTATTTTCCTGAAAATTGCGGGGATTATAGTGAGGAACAGGGTGAACGATTTCACCAAGATATCAAAATAATGGAAGAGAGGTACCAGGGAAACTGGGATATCAATATGCTGGCGGACTATTGCTGGTGTTTGAAGCGAGACGTGCCCGAAGAAAAACACAGACGGAAAGCCAAAAAAACTTCATTCCTTCCTCAATAAACTTTTTTCCATATTCATTGTATGAATAAAAGTATTTATTCACACAATGTTTTCATTTTTCACGAGTGTTCTTATAATATTACTCGCATCTACAGTGTTTAAGCTAAAAAATCAATAAATTTGGGGATAAAATTGGACTTATAATAAATGGCCAATAGAGAAAAAACCTGACCTGATTGAGGAAAACCAATGTCATTTTCGAATTCAGCATGGTCGAATTATATAATATGAGTTGAAAAAACCCTCACAGCAGACAAAAAAATTTCATATGCATACCAGTGTAATTTAAATATACAGAAATAAGCATAAGCGATTTGTTGAAATGCTATATTGCCAAAGTCACGTGCTTAGAATGGAGAAGTATCATGATGTTGGCGTCGTGGTATGAGGAAGCCCTGAAGGGCGTTACTGCAACTTTTCGTTTCCTCCTAAAAGTAGACCATGAGGTCAACTTAAAAATGCTGGAAATCACCAAGCAGCCTTCAGGGAGTGCGAAACTTCCGGTGGCGCTCAGCACTACCTTTCACAAGTCCTTTTCTCCACAGTGTATTGTAACTGGGGTAGGCTTCGCAAAACTGAAGAAAACTAAGTCCTGTGTCCTCAAAAGTATCAAGGAAGTTGCTATAAACTTTCCTGGTACAGGTGTCTAGGTCCGTGGTTGACTCGTTGAGGAATCATTTTAATGTTTACTGCTGCGACTTCGCTGTCAGGAATACTGATGGGGTCCGGCAGTGATGAATTTTGTCTACGAGAACACAGTCGTGGAAGTCTTGTCGAATAACGAAGCTCTGTCGGTCTTGATCCACTGGCCTTGTGGAGATGTATGATTCTCCGAGGTACTCTCCTTCTGGCTGTACATTGATGAAAAGGTTGGCATCAAGTGTCCACACCGGGAGGTGAAGGACCCGATATAGGGTCATTTCGCTCTCGATGGCCTTCAAAGGGATAATAACAATGATGCGAAGTGTGTCCTCGTCGATTTTCACCAACGTGGTTCTCGCCAGAGCAAGGTACTTCGGCATGGTAACGGCCGATACCGTATATGGTAGAAGCCACACTACACTCGTCTCCACTCCCTTCAAAAGTTTCATACAGAAAGTTGGTTCGAATAGATAGGCGGTCAGATGGTCTCGGTATGCTCCGAGGAGAGCAGATTAAGTCTGCTGAACCTAACGTTGACGCCCTCCGTGAATGAACGCAAGGATTGCGCCAGTACTTGAAGAAAAGTGACATGAATCTTTTTTGAGTCTCTTCCTGAAATATACGATAATGCTCGTCTGAAAAGAGTCGAGGTTGTCCCGTAGCTCCCCGACATTCTTCTTTATGGCTGATACATCGGAGATGATCGCGTTGATGAGCATCAAATGATGATTCGACGCCAATTCTCCTGGTTTCACTCGATAACCTGTATGTGTCGTAGCAGGTCCTCCAACGTGGCATCTTGTGACGCCGAATCAGAATGAAAAAAATCGGCAACGGCATTTATAAGTTCTCATCGACTGCGATTAATTATCACTACACGACAAAATTACAAACTTTTCTGTCCTTTAAACGAAACGAAGTGATTTTTACAAATTTGGATGGGCTGAGTTCAAATCTGATATCAGAATACCCATATCGCACACCGTTTTGAAGGGGTGTGTAATAAAAGTCTTATATACAGATTAGAATATATTGAATACCTCAACTTAATTATTACAAGGTAAGAACAACAATTAAAATCTTTTTGCTGATATTTTTCGTTTGTGCATACTCTCGGGAGTTTCCCTAATGAGAAACCAGCAATATTCAGCCAACATACTGGAATTCCACCTTCCCTGGAACTGCGTTTGGTATAATTTGGATAATTTTTGTGAAACAGTAACGTAGTTTTCTTGAAAAATGGTGGGTGTTAGAGAAAAAATATATTCGTAATCATCGCATCAAAATACATATAAGTGGGCAGAATTTGTGCAAAGGACAGAAATTGGGTTGTGCAGTGAATTACACTAGGCAACAAATTTCAACTTTTTTTTTGTTACAGACACGTGAACTACTGATTCCTACTAAAGCGGTGATGCTGATTTCAGATCTGATATCAAAATTTCTCTATCACGTCCAGATTTTGTGTAACCGAAAACCCCTATTTTTCATTTTTTTTCTCACCCGCTTCTATTACGAAAGCCGTCTAAGCTACTTTTCCGTGCCACGTTTTATGTTAAGCATACTTAAATAATTAGTGAACAGGGATGTCTTTCCTCCTTTATTCTGGCTTAAGACAGACAGCGGAATTCCGCTGGCGGAGTTACCACCCCTGCGCCCAACCATCCACCCAAAGCGCGTTAGTATTTTGTTGTTACTACTGAAAGGCAAATTCCTGTTCTTAAGTGAAACTTTGGTGTGTCCTCTTCCTTTGTCGCTTGTAGGATGACGAGCTCTCCTTCTGCAGGAACCAACAATAATCTCCCATCATATTTGGGTTGAAATTACCTTGGTATCTGTTTTCCATAACTGAGATCTGTTGGTGGAAGCGCTCACCATGCTCGTCACTTACAGCCCCAAGGTTGGCCGGAAGAAGTCAAGATGAGAATGTAAAAAATGAATTTTCAAAGACATTCTGCATCCATTATTTCATAAGATTTAAGCATGTTTTCTACGAGTTTACGGTGGTTTTCAGCTTTGTGGTTTCCAAGAAAATTTTTGACAACTTCAACGAAAGATGTCCATGCTCCTAGTTCATTCTCATTTAGGTTAGATGGAAACGATGAGTCGTGGATGACACTGCGGATCTGTGGTCCAGTGAAAACTCCAGCTTCTAGCTTAGCATCTGTCAATATTCCTTTGAATTTATCCTTTAAATATTGGAAACCACTACCTTGATGATCCATACCCTTCACGAAATTTTTCATAAGGCCAAGTTTAATGTGAAGTGGTGGAAGATGTACTTTCTGAGGGTCAATAAGTGCTGGGTGTTTCACATTGTATTTACCAACAACATGTTCAGTTCTAGATGGCCAATCATGTTTTTTGTAGTGGTTCTTGTCATCTCTGCTGTTCCATAGACACAAAAAGCACATATGCTTTGTGTAGCCCAACTGTAACCCAAGAAGTAATGATACAACTTTAAGGTCGCCACAAATATTCCATGTGTGGTCCTTATATTTGATGAGTCTTAGCAGCAGTTTCATCGATTCATAAGTCTCATTAAGGCCAGTGGCATGTGCTACAGGTATTGAAGGTTTTTCATTGCCGTTGTGCAGTAATACAGCTTTAAGGCTAGCTTTACTAGAGTCAATGAACAGTCTCCATTCTTTTGGATCATAGCGACAGCCAATCCCTTGCATCAGACCACTGATATCGTGGCAGAAACAAACGTTTTCTTCCTGTAAGTAAAATGATGAAAACTGCAAATGGCGATGGCGGAAATGGGAAACTTTGGTGTTTGGTTGGAGAAGATTAAATTCTTGAAGTCTTGAACCAAGCAACTCTGCCTTTTCTTTTGGTAATTCCAAATCGCGCACTAAGTCATTTAACTCCGCTTGACTTAACAAATGTGGGGAAATATTTGCATCTGGAACATATATGCCATCTTTCCCTGTTTCTATATCACTAGCAGAATCTTCAGATGAACTGCTGTCTGTTATCGTTGCTGGTGGAACTGGTGGTGGATTTGTTTCATCATGTGGTACTGGTTTCATTGCTGATTCGCGGTTTGGGTACGTGATCTTTGATTTGTTTTTCTTTGTGAAACCAGCAATCTTTGTCAAACAAAATAACAATCATTGAAGTGATTTTTCGGCTCACGCCAAACCATGGGGACTGAGAACGGCATAGCTTTTCTTTTACCATTCATCCAAGCTATTAACATTGCATTGCACTGTGCACAGCAAATATGTGGTGCCCAGTCCCTCTGTTGGTCTCCTAACTTACAGTCAAAATAACACTTGTAGGCAAGTTTAATCTTTGTTGTTATGTTTCTACGTTGTGGCTTAGGTGTATATTGTCCACAGAAAAAGCAGAAGTTGTCTGGGTGATTTACACAAGCACGTCTATTTGATGCCATTTTGAATTACCATACAATATCTGAAAAAACGTAGAAAGTAATTATTACGATGTGCAAAATAAAAAGAAATACACACCGCAGTACAAAACAAATGCTATAAAAACACACAAGTCACCACAACCTGTCACTTGCTCATCAGCAGAGAGCTTCAACAACCGTTCTGCTTGACTGTCACGTAGCGACTGACCGTTGGGCCGTTGCCCGTTACTATGCTCTTGACTCAGTGTTGCCAACTCGGGATAAATTTTATTTATCAAAATTGTTCGAATTTGTATATAGTTGGCAAAAAAAATTGCTTTAACCTTGAAAAGCAAGTTTCATATTACTGGCATTAAGCCGATTAAAACCCAAATCTGGACGTGGTAGAAAATTTTACTAAAAGTGATTTGCATTTTACACAAAATCTATACGTGATAGAAAAAATCTAATTATAGATTTGAAATCAGCATACCGAAATTAGCTAGGAGCACCTATTTGGTCTTTTGTAACAAAATCTTTGTTGCCTAGTGTTATTGACGTCCTCCCTTGGAGGGATGTCTAGGAAGGTAAATATTTCCTTTCGAGTCTCTTCCAATTGTCCGTGTAAGTTGTCGACGGTCCTCCTGATGAGGTGTAATTCCGACACGATCCGTATGGTTCGCCTTTTTTTGTGTTTCCAAATGTCTTGCAAGGAAAAGATAGGGGTTAAATCTTCTTACGATTACATAAGGGCCATCGTAGACCTGCTGTAAGGCCTTTGGCTCACCTGGAGTAGGTACTCTTCGTACGTACACTCTTTCTCCAAACTGAAAGGTCCTGCATCATTTTAAGATGACGCCAGTTACAGTGGTCGTTATTTTTGTGGTAGCTATCCATCAAATTGATGTTATTAAAATCCTCCTTCCTTGGTTACCTCCCAAAGAGTTTAGTGGTCTTCTATTAAGGACCTGAGGACTTTTTATGGTGAAATTTAAACGTTCCACTTGGGACTGACTCTGGTGGCGATAGGGAGCACCCCGATCCATAGTGATCCCGAGAGCCTTAGCCAAACGATCACTGAGCTCATTTCTAAACTCTGTCCCGTTCTCTGTTTCAAGTGTTGCATCTTCCCATAAGTGTAAATAAACTTTCCAAAGGTGCACTTAGCTACTGAACCAGCTGCTTTGTCTCTTAATGGGTAAAGCTGGACGAATTTAGATAAGGAGTCCACAAGGACTAAGATGTAAGCGTTAAGGGACTCCGACCTTGAGAAAGGTCCAATAAGGTCCGCATACACAATTTCGATGGGTTCGGAAGCTATTTCGTTTTCTCCTAGCAGAGATTTCCGGAGGTATACGTTTTTGAATTTGTTGCACACCTCGCAATTTCGTACGAATTGATGTGTTGCTGAGCATATTCGGCCAATAATTAAACTCGGTTAGTAGCTCATAGGTCTTAGTGCTGCCGAAATGCCCACCCATAACGGAATCATGGGCCTTTCTAAGGGCTTCCTTCTGTAGTTTCTCAGAAGGCAGAAAATATCGGAAGGCGTATTTCCCCTTTTTTCCTTCTTTGCTCACAAAATATAAAATGTCGATGACAGTGAACAACACTTGCCCTTTTCTCTTGGTGCTTCGATTTTCCACGTAGCTCTTTCATTGTGCAACGACATCCTTCGTCAGCTTTCTGGGCTTCTCTACTCTCTTCCTGTGAGAGGTTCCACTCCTTTTGGCTGGCCTCGTTTAGTGCTCTTTCTAGGAAAGGGCTCAAGTCACCTTGTTCGGTCGATCTGCTACAAGTTATCGCTAACACAGGAGAAAAGTTACCTACGCACCGGCTTATCAGGTCTGCAAGAACATTCTGCTGACCTTTCACATATTCGACCTTTAGGTCATACTCCAATAAAGCGGTAAACCATTTGGTTAGCCTCTTGGCTAACCAATTAAGGGTTTGTGATCGTTCGTATGATCACCTTCGCGCCTAATATAATGCGGCGGAAATGGTTTAGAACCAGAACAATACCCAGCCCTTCCGTTTTAATGGTGGATTACTTCCGTTGTGTGTCGTTGAATCCTTTACTGAGGAATTCGATCGACTGTTCGATCCTTTGACACTCTTGCATAAGCACAGCTCCACACGCTTGTCTGACAAGTCTGTATATAAGATGAACTCCTCTTTAGGATCTGGGTGTCGCAGTGACGTTTTGGTGGCCATTACCTCCTTAATTGATTTTGACGCTGCATCATGCTCTGCAGTCCAGAAGAAGGGGGGTACCTTTCATCGTTGGAGCATGTATAGGTGCTAATATTTCGGCGGCCCGACGTATATAGACTCGGTAGTAATTTACGGGTCCCAAGTGCGACTGTACCTCGGTAACATTCTTGGGGGAGCTGCAAAGCCCGTATAACAACCACCTTACTTTCGCTAGGGGGTATACCTTCACCCATTATATCATGTCCCAAGAAGGTGACCTTTGTCTGGAAGAAGTGTGATTGGACCAATTTGAATTTCAAATTATTCTTCTCCAACTGTTTTAATACTCTTTCAATATTCTTAGCATGTTCCTCCCGAGTTCTGCCAACTATCAAAATGTCATCGATAAAGACGAACACCTTTTTTCCCGATCATATCCTGGAATAACTCGGCCATGATTTAAGAAAATACGTTCGGGGCCATTTTCAGTCCGAAAGGCAAAACTTTATATACGAAACTCGCGTTATTCGACGAAAATGCGGTAAGTTCCTGTGACTCCTCACTCAGGGCGATCTGATGATAACCTTGAGCCAAACTGATTGTCGAGAAGTACTTTTTTCCCCGAACTGCCCGAAAATAGTGTATAAATCCGGCAGTTTGAATCTGGAGGTCCCTATGATTCGGTTTATATTTCGGTAGTCAATGACCATACGAAACTTGTTCTTCTGCTTCACTAACAAAAGTGGGCTATGAAAGGGTTATTTCGTCTTTCTATAACACTCTCTTTTCTAAATCTTCTATTTGCTTATTTTCTTCCGCGTGGTACAGGAGTGGCAAGCGGTATTGTCTGGTGTAAATCGGGGTAAACACCTATCCGTGGTTCTCATTCAGCTTTATGTTGAGCTCATAATCTTTTAACAATCCCAGGTCATCGTCCTCGACGAAGACTGAATGCACACTTTGTAGGAGTCTTTCCAATAATTTCTGTTTTTCATCATCCAGATTCGGATAACCCCGGATGTAATCCCTTATCAGTTTCTCCTTCTCGTCGGGCGATATTTTCTCCGCGCTGAAATCATACGTCATTTCTTTGGAGTAATTTTCCTCGCATTGATCATTTCGAAACAATTCTTGCTCGGAAGCTAAAATCTCATTTAGTTCTTCCGGAATATAATACACTTCCTCTACATTATAAACCAGTCTTTTAGACGGCATGCACATTTTCGCCGACTGAAAATTGCAGTACATTAGTAATTCACCGTTTATGTTGAGGTCTTCCGTCTCACTGTCAATCTTACTACCTTCAGAAATATTTCGAATGATTACATTCACCTCACCGAGTTCAGTGACACAGGTCAATTGAGGTTGAATTTCCACTTCGGGAGGCACGCAAGTATCAGAAATAATAACAGTAGCCCCTTCCGGTAGATCTGCTGCTACTCTAAAGGCTACCATAGCAGAGTTGTCGGGTGCTATGCCGACTGTATTGGCTTTAAGAATGACTGTAATATTATTCAAGTGAGGGAATCCGTCGGGTGACTCCGTTTAAACGTCCGCAGTGCATGTGAAATCACCGAGATTTGCAGAGAACCTATAAACATATTAAATTTCATTCGCTTGGCAGTCAGGGTGACCTCGTGCCTCAGCATGAAATCAGCCCCAAAAATGACACTTACTCGCCGGTAAGAAGGATGTGACATAGCCTGTAAAGCCACGAGGTCTTCCTTGGAAACTGACATTTAAATCCAGTTTCCCATACATGGGTATGAACTGGTTATTGACTGCTGTGCAATCAATATGCGAGCTCTTAACTTCATTTGATAGTCCAAATCGTTCAACGAATTCTGAGCTAATGTCTTGCAGACAACATTTTCACCCATTCCTTCGTTCGAGATTTTATAACACTCAGATGCACTCGTCCCTTTTAATTTCTCTACCTTATTCGCCCCCATTTGCTCATTCGCGCTATCATACACACCTCGCATTTTAACAGTTTCTAAAGGACCCTTATTAGCTGGACAGTTATTAGAAGTCTGTCTACTCATTCGTTTTTTGACATCGTCTCCTTTTGTTTGTTTTTTCGCTTAGCCGATGACGTTCGGTCGTCCATATTGTGAGTGTCTTTAAACGACACTCTTTTATCCGATTCCTTCGAAGATCTTCTACCCCCATCGTATCGATAAGGAAAAGATTCTCTGGAGTTCGAGCCATAAGAGTCCCTTCCTAGGTAAGGGCTTGAACCCTGGTACGGTCGGTGACTGTCTCTACCTGGATACAGGCTTGAACTACGGTAATATTTTTGCTGATCTCTACTACGGTTCTCCAGTACGTCTCTACGATCTCTCTAGTAGCCCGGCGAGGGGGCTCGAGATCTGTTATAGTCTGAATCTTTCCAACGACCTGGAGAGGGGCCAGTGGTCTATCATAGTCCGAGTCTCTCCAACGGCCCGGAGAGGAGACTCTCGCCCCGTAGTAAGGGCTGTCGCTTCTCCTGTATTCTCCTCCACTCTCGAAATATCTTCCACGCCCATATCGCTCGTTCTGCGGCCTAAACCTATCATTGGGTCTTTCATTACGCTCGGACCGGTAATCCGTTTGCCGGTAGTAATCATCTTGACGATTACGCCTGTCATAATATGGCTCGTACCAGTCGCAGTTCCCGTCGCGTCTTTCATCTGGAAGTTCGGGGGTAAGCTTCTGCCTTCTCTCACTTCCGGTGTCGCACTTTTTTGCCTCTCGTTCGTCTTACTCATTTCGCCCAAATTTTGTCAAACGTGGATTCTCCTTAAATCAACCACAATTTTTCACTTTTTTACCTATACTGAAGAATATTCCATTTATACGAGACTTGCTCTACATTCAGGTTTTTTTATGACATAAATATTTATTAACGTATAATATTTTATTTAATAATGGACAGTATTAGGAAAATTAATTAACTACAACAATAAATTCAGAAGAAAAAATTAGAGGCATAATAAATGTGCTAAAATTCAATTCACTTTTTCATTGTTCCTTATCACATCAAAAGGGAAGAAATTTTCAATATCATTAGGAAATTTTATTTCATATGTTTCTTACTCATTCCATTGGGCTTTCCATTCAAACTTGGGCAGTTTTTGCCTTGATTCTAATGAGTTTAAGATAAAGTTTTGATGGTTGCCATATCCTATTCTTTCCTGACATGCCTTTGTTACTAGATTCACTGCCCTTTCCACACTTTGACTGTGGCATGGAAAAGAAGCTATCTCCAGTGGCTTACATCGACCCTGCAGTAGCTCATCGTCGCTAAAATTGTTTAGCAGCGGTGGAGGAGTAATGATCTCTTTGCCAATCGATCATCTCGGTGTAGTGAGTAGATTAGAAATTGAGGGTTCGAGGCAACTGAAAGTTTCTGGTACCTGAAAATCCTGTTCTTGAAAGGATGATTTTCTGAATAGCTTGCTCCCTAATTTCTAGTCTCTTGTCAGTTACCATTGATATGAGTATATTTTCTGTGTGGGCAAAGTAGGCGTTATTCTTTAATACTGGTTCTATGATTGATCTATGTTGTTCATCTAAATTTCGAAGCAAGCACATTAAATGCCAAAAGTTATATGCACCATCAGTTGCATTAGGATGAGATTTTATCGAAAACCACCCTGGAGCATAGAACTGCATAATAATCTTGGCTATATCTTGAAGGTTTTTATCGGGATTTGGCGTTAAAATATATAATCGAAGGACCCTGTTGGCTAGAGTTAGCCAGCGAGCATGGTGAAGGGTACCAGGGGATCGAGTGGACAGATCTTGAGAAGTGTCTCCAGTTTACACTGCCAGACACATATCATAGAGATATCTTTGATTACTGCTTAGCTCCTTCACAACATTTGCTGGAATTTCTTTAATGTTTCCCTTTGTGCGAGAATATTTGACTACCTCCAATTTTGTTAAGTCTGTTTTCAGTTTATTCCCAATTGAACTCACAAAAGTATTTGGACCTGTTGTTTTACCATCAATGGCTTTGTAGACGTGCATAAAAGGCAGCTCATTCAAATGCAAGAGGCACACAACCACTGCACTGGTCTGTTAAGATGAATTTCAACCAGTTTTATGGCTCCACCAATTTTTCCTGTATTTACAGAAGTACCATCACACAGTAAAGCTTTGATAGTATCTGTGCTGTTCCAGTCTGTAATAGTAGTTATCAACTCTTCTGCTATGCAGCGAGCAGTTCCATTATCTGGTGTGACATGGTCTACATAGATACTTCCAGGTTCTTTCACAATAACATAGTGTTCTTCTTTTATCTTTCCACTTTAGGTTAATGTGTTATCTTTCCTTCCAACAAATCCAAGGCACTCCATATTCAGATTTTCGGATTTAGACCTAAAAGTATTTGTTTCACCCATGCGATTTCTTTCTCTTTCTAATTTCTTTCTGTCAAGCATGTTGGTGTGGTTAAGGATCCCCATATCTTTTAAAGCTGTATTGACTATTGCAGCTGCAGCTCGCTCTACAACTTACACGATAATGATCTGCTGTTAATGCTAGGTTTTTATAGGAGTGCCTGTTCTGAATATTCTCAGTCAATTCTAAATCGGCCTCATAATCTACATACTGATTCTCTGAATCTACATCCATGTCTTCTTCGGTATTTTCTATAAATTCCGATGGTAAAACATTGGTGGCTTCAGTCATTTCTTCTTGTGCTTTTAGTTGACGGTTTTGCTAAAGATCTCCTCTTTGTTGAACTAGCTATACGATGAATTGGTCCTAACTGATTTTTTCTTTGTTTTTGACCCACAAAAGACTCCCATTCTGCCACTGATATTTTTTTATCCTTACACCTGCAAGATTTCCCATCAATTCCCTTATCATAGCATTCACAAGATATATCAAACATTTCATCATACTGAGCTTCTTTTAAGGCAAAAACTTTCATTTCTTCGATGTAACGGCACCTTGTTAAATTTTGAGGCTTCTTCTATTAGTCGACTGACTTTAAGATACATACCTTTGGTGTTAATCATAGGAGGAGAAAATTTCATCCAAACGTCTTCAATATCTTTTACAACAACCCTGTAACAATCATTAGCAGTTGCTGATTTTTTTTATTTAGCTTCTTCCCGACGGCGCACAAAAAGGTAGTGTCTCACAACATCTGCTTTTGAAGGAGTCATGGCTGCTGGGAATTCTGTAGGATATCCAAAGGCTGCATTTGAGGACTTGCTTCTAGTAGTCATAGTTTATATTCAGAAGTAAAATCAAATTATATGTAACTTATAATTTATGATAATTCAAATTATAATTAAAGCAAATGCAAATTATTTCTATTTATCTGAAAAATGATTTCTATTTATCTGAAACATAAAAATATTAAGCATTAAACAAACAACTTATCATGTAACATATAACAACATTAAACATATGCAAATATGAGGGTAAAAAAAGGAGGAGGGGCATGTGATAGGGGTAGTAGGGTAGCACATGCTTGATTTTTTAATATTTTGTTAAAGTGATAAACAAAACCTTCTCACATAGTGTACTTTTTAAGAAATAACATTTTTTCCCATTTAAATATATGCAAATATGAGGGTAAAAAATCGGGGGGGTATGTGCTATGGGTAGCACATGCTTGATATTTTAATATTTTGTTAAGATGATAAAATGAAACTTCTCACACAGTGTACATTTAAGAAATAAAAAATGTCCCATTTTCGACCCGGCCTAATATATATATATATATATATATATATATATATATAATATATATATGTTAACCCCCTCTGTCTATGGCCCTGGGTTGGCTCGAAGGCGACGGGGGTTCTGGTTAGGAGGCAGCAACGGATATTTCTCGCGATAGTTTTCCTTCTATAACATTCTAATTTTTTTCTCTCTCGCTATAGGGTCGACAGTTGTTAATTCTTCTCTTTCTATGATACTCTGATACTTTCTCTGATACTAAACCTATCGACTTTTCTTTTTATAACTTATCGACTTTAGTGACTGAGTTCTCGGAAGAGGGCACGGCTCGAAGGAAAAGGTAAAAAACACTTCTTTTACTGTAGCTTACTGCTAAAATGTACAGGTAGTGCTCTGAATTTACAGGGGTAGAGGTTCGACCTCTTTCGACCATGGCTCAGGCCGGAATCTAAAAAAATTAAGGAGGCAAGGGGCCTTTTCCCCCTCCTCGCAGCGAGGTTGCTAACAAGGGAGTCGTAATCGAAGCGACCGAAGTAAAGTAACGAAGTGAAGAAGTGACATTATTTTACAATTACATGATTTATATACAATCTAAATTTTTGGGGGAGTGCAGTTTGAAGGTTAAGTTTCCCCCCTTTAAACACATGATCAGATGAAAGATTCCAAATAAAAATTTTAAAAATAAAAATAAAAATAATCGTATTTTCGCCGAGTATGCATTTCTAAAGGGCGACATAATTTCGTAGTACATTAAGTACAATCCAAGTACATCCTGAGTACATTGTAATTTCGGGTTTACAACAATTACGATTATAATTATGAAATAGTTCATATTCACTTAGTATCGTTTAATTACACTTCCATTTAAAGTACATTATTACATATACAGGGTGTCCCATAAGTCCGGCATCATAGGAGAAATTCATATTTTTCTATTTCTACAAACCATAATTCATATTTTTCTCTTTCTACAGGCCATAATGTCTGTGAGCAAGGAAGAACGAATCCAGATAATTCTACTCATAGGAAATCGGAGTCAAAGAGAGGCCGCTGCTGAATTTATCAGACTGCATCCAGACCGCGAGCCAATAACACAGAGTTGTGTTAGCAGACTTGTTGCAAAGTTTAAGGAAACAGGATCCATAGAAGATAAACCACGCAGTGGACCTTCAAGGAGGTCCACTGACGATGATACAGCGACTGCTATCCTGGCTCATTTTAAGAGAAGTCCCAATAAGTCTCTTCGGCGATTGTCCGCCGAGACAGGAGTGTCGAAAAGTAGCATCCATCGCATTCAGGCTCACAAATGGCATCCATATAAACTTCAGATCCTACAGAAATTAAGCGAAGATGATCCCGACCGGCGGATGGAATTTTGTGAATGGACTACGGAACAATATACTCGGGATGCCAATTTCCCGTCCACCATTCTGTTCAGTGACGAGGCTGTTTTTTATGGAAATGGTGAGGTAAATCGACAGAACACCCGCTACTGGTCTCAAAACAACCCTCACTGGTATACCTCTTCAAAGGAACAAGGTGCATCTCGGGTGATGGTATGGTGTGGCATTTGGAAGGATCGCATCATAGGCCCCCTCTTTTTCGATGAACATGTCACTGGAGGCACCTACCTACGTATGCTCAAGGAAGAAGCATTTCCCAGTGTCTTGAACGAAGAAGGAAATTTCCCAACATGGTTCCAGCAAGACGGCGCTCCTGCACATTACAGCACCCAAGTAAGGGAATACCTGTACCGACAATTTCCTGGTCATTGGATAGGACGTCGAGGGCCTGTGGAATGGCCAGCTAGAAGCCCGGATCTCAGGCCACTAGATTTTTATCTATCTCTGGGGCCACTTGAAAGCGCTGGTATACGCAGAGAAAATTAGGAGTGTTGAACATTTGCGGCAGCGCATTATTGGGGCATGTAACACCATTACTCCTGACATCATTTATCGTGTGCTTGCTGACTGGGTATCACGTCTGAATTTGTGTATTGAAAACAATGGTGGACATATTGAGCACGTTCTGTAAATAAAAGCTTTTGTTTTGCCTTTTTTTATTATTTTTCCTATGATGCCGGACTTATGGGACACCCTGTATATTAAATTATTATCGTTTAATTAAAGTTTCATTACAGTACATTACAAGTTATTATCATTAATTACAGTTTCATTAAAGTACATTACAAGTTATTATCATTAATTACAGTTTCATTAAAGTACATTACTTCGTTTACAATTCTTACAGTGTTTTTATATTTATATATGGTTATTAGTACAACACAAAGTACATGGGCACATACAGTATATATTTACACAACATGACACACATGATACTAAGTTATAAATTTGAAATCAGAGGCAGAGGAGGTCTTTCGTTTTCAGATGTTCGATTTATGCTGTGATTAGCGGAATTCGACCACTTGCCTAAGCATTTATGAATATCTTGCGAGGGGTGAACGCACTTAAAAAAAATAATAAAAAAATAATACATGCAAACGTATTTGCGCGATTTTGAACGAACAGGTATGGAGGCATAAAGTTTCGTACCATTTCGTAGAGTGACACGAGTAAAAATGAGTATTTAATAAAATTGATATAGGATAATGGTCAACATAGGACATGGATGTATGAATGAACAACATATAAATAATGACGTATAGAGTGTACAGTTTTTATTATGTTAAAGAATTTCCATACATTGTATACTAGAGATATGATGAAGGGAAATTAATGACGGGAAAATGTGAAGGGAATTAAGTTACTTTATGACGTCATAGTTATTTACTTCATACATACAGTATAACCTGTATAAGTCATTATTGGGAGGATTTAAAAGAAACGAATTAGAGGCAAAGAGTGTGTATTAAGGACTAAGAAGTACAACTACGGGTTCCAATCCTGTTATATGCAATGTGTATGCATAATCTAGGGACGAGGGTGAGATGCAAGACAACCATAATTAATTATAATAAATTCTATAACAAATGAAAAATGGAAATATGGATACGACTAAACCATAGAAATGGTAGATCGTAGGGTTGTGACACAAACAAAAATAGAAAGCAACAAATAAATTTTTTATCCAAAATAGCATCGGGCGACTTTGGCTCCTCATGTAAAAATGAATATGGATTATTCATTGCTCATTTTTACACACACACACACACACACACACACACATACATATATATAATATATATATATATATATATATATGTTAACCCCTCCGTCTATGGCCCTGGGGTGGTTCGGATTGACGGGGGTTCTGGTTTAGGAGGCAAGCAACGGATAGGTGCCTTGAAGTGGTTTTTCTTCTATATTACTCTCCGAGTTCTTCTATAGTGGCTCGGAGGACTCTGGTAGATTTGCAATCTAAATGCTGAAGGTTCCGGATTCTTCTTATAGCGTATCCGGAAAGTTTTCTAAGTTTTTCTGAAGAGAGCAAGGCTCGAAGGATAATAAAAAAGCTTCACTGTAAATTTACTGCTAAAAAATACAGGTAGTGCTCAGCCTCTGAATTAGCTTCTGAATGACAATGGATGAATTTGAATGGGTTTATATACCCAAAAACTGCTAACATTATTATTATTAAATGCTAAGAAGGCTGTATTATTTTTGCACAATATTTAAAAATAAGTAAATTTTTTAGCTGTGGTAAGGCTTGAACGAGTAAACAAAATATTTGAAGACGAAACCATATTTTTATCTTAAACCGCGACTTTTCAGATCTGATGTTATCATGATCTGCCAAGTTAACTAAAGTGGAAATCGGACTATGCATCTTTACACTAAAATATGCATATGAGTGAAATTTTAAGGTTTAAGATGTACAATTTTAATGCTTAGGCAAGACATGATCTCATTGTTTATAACGAAAGAGAGTGTATACAAAATGTGAACATTGCAAAGCTTAACAGGATTCCTTATTAAGCGAAATCTAAAAAATGATTATGAGATTTTAAAAAACAACAGGTCACCAATTATTTAGCAAAGTTGAAAGTGAATCAAATATTTTATCCAAACTCGCGTTGGGCGATTTTGGTCCTTATGTAAAAATGAATACACACACGTACATACATATGAGTATAGGCATTATATAAAGTTAAATATATAAGATTATACATGAACCATATAACACATGAATTTTTAAAATGGATACTTTTTCTTACAATGGATACAGAGACTATATAAATGAATACAAGAATTACATGAAGGATAAGATAATATAGGAATATGGGAATTATTTATGGTTCATTTTTACAGGGCTCTTCCCTCTAGAATGATATTAATATAATAACGTAACATCCTAACTAAGGCTAACTAGATGATAACTATTGGTTTTATAATACAGATTTATATATACAACATAAGTCGGGTGGTTTAAGTCTAGTTCACGTGGTCTGGGTACGCACTCTTGGTCGTGCATAAATAGTTTCATGTTCCGTGTCACTGGGTTTTCTTTGTTCCCAGAATGATCTTTTCATCACAAATACACCGAGGATAATAGCACACACAATAATGATACTAACGGCAGATGTTGAGAAAATGGTTACCGGTTGTAGTATTTGTAAGAGGTTGTTTTGGTTATCATCCGAAATTTTAAACCGGCTCAATTGATCATTCCATTCAGGGGCATGCAGTTCGGGTAGGATGGTTACAGGTTTTATGGAGAGATTTAAGATCTCTATGACGGGTTTAAATTTAATTTGCGACGGAAATGGGTATGAGTTATTAAGGGTAACCTTATACGGGTTGTATATTTGGAGGGCTTTTGAACGCAAGGAGCAACCAATTGGTAGCCGAATAATCATAGGGATTGTAATGAGGGAATAATTTGATGGACACTCGAGGGTAGCGGCAGTCCTGTTCGCGAAGGAAACCCAGATGTCTGGTCCAATTCGTAGTTGGATGGTTTTAGGGGAATGAAATTTTTTAAATGAACATACGGGGGCATGCCGGTCACGAATTAAATCGACAAAGCAAGACCTAGTAGTGGGAAGAATAACTGGTTTGAGTGGAGGGCAGATGAGTTGTTTATTTGGTTGCGGGAATCGGCAATGCCGGACGTCGCTATCTGACATCATAGAATAAGCTGATAGATCTTTGGTGAGGAAAAGGTAAGGTGGTACGGTGGGTAAATACAATCGATAGACATTAGAGTTATTTTGGTAGGGTGTTGGGAAAGGGTGAAATCTATATACGTCATAAGTGAGGAAATCGAAAAATGGTATAATTATGAGGTATGTGTAGGGGCGTGGTCCATGTACAGTCCAGGTGTATTCTAGAAATTGAGGGTAATTAGTGTGGTTGAGTGGGAATATGGGTGATAATTTTAATTGTGACTGGGCGGTGTGAATCAAGGACTGGAGTATTTCCCATGGTATTAGGGTGGAAAGAGTGATTTTTCCATGGGCTAGCTGGGTTGCACGCAAAACCTTGGAATGAATCGTAGTTATTCGTTGTAAGTATTTATCGATTAGGGTTACTTGTATGTTCATTATTTCTATTAATTCTAGATATCGTTTGTGTTCTTTGTATTGAGCTAACATGGATTCAAGGTATGTGAATCTGTCCGAAAGGGAGTGAAGGAAGCGATTGTTTTCGTGTAATGACCTAATAGTCTGTTCTAACATGTGTCCATTATATTGTCGATTCCGAGCGAAGAGATTCAATTTAAGTTCAACTCTTTTAATATCTTCTTCGGTTGCTAATCCGAATAAACCTTTGAACAGTTTCCCTCCTATATCTATCAGTCCCCTTTTACTTCTTTGGTTAAAGTTTTCGGAATTTTTGGTTTCAGTTTGTATCCATGGTAAGGCTAATATTTCTGATAGGGCGCGTGCTGTAGTTTGAATATTTTCGAGGGTATTTTCTAACAGAACGCGACTAATCTGATCTTTTCCTTGGAAAGAATTTTGGACTTTACTTTCAAACGTTTCTAATTGGGTTTGTATCTGAAGGAGATTGATTTTAATTCTAGCAGGGGGTTGCAAATTTATATAAAGGTCTGCATGCCCTTTCAAAAATTTACCTTCTGCAAGTTTTTCTATAACAACTCCGGTAGAAATTTTAATGCTAGGTCTACAAGAGTAAATAATTTGGAAAATTATAAGGGGGACAATTTTATTCATTTCTACGCCTTAAGTTATACGGAGCTGGGGGTAGTTGTGTGGATACTTGTGTGGATACTTGTGTTGGTGGGCGAAGGGGTCGGCCTCGTTTTGGTGGTAATGGGGGTCGACCGTTGAGCTCGGATTCTGAGCGGGTTCGTTTCTTATGTGAAGGTTCTAGTTCACGTGGGTGATGCATTTGCGGGCGGTATGTCGGGTCCGTGCGTCGATCATCAATCGGCGAGGGTGGTGACAGAGGAGATGGTGGAGTTGGAGGAGATGGTGGAGTTCCACTGAGTGATTCTCTCGAAGGGGTTTCTCCAGGGTCTGGGTCCGATGGGACGCTTGGCTCTGGGGCCTCCTCTTGTTCAGAGATTGCCTCGAGTAATGGTGGTATTACGAGGTACCAATCTTCGTCATGGGTAGCGGTTCCCGCGGTGACTACTTCAGTTTTTTGATCCCTGCCCGATTTGTTAATATCTTGACCTTTTGAAGGATAGGCGGCTCGAACGCCTGGCAGCTGTTTTTTGGGAAGGTGTTGCTCGGAAGCTATCTTCAAATTGTCAGCGTGAATGATCTTTAGTTTGGAATGATCCCGGAGGTCGAGGATTTCATAACGATTTTTTCCGAGGTCTTTCATAATCCTATATGGGCCATCCCATTTCGGGTATAATTTCGATGAGCCCCTGGCGGTTTCACGCTCTTCAGATAACATCGCATACCAACGATTATAGTCCGTTGACGGGGATGACGCCTATGTTGTTCTTGCTCCATCTGTTGGTTTCGTTGGTCGAGGGCATAGCGGATTATGTCAAAAATCTTGAAAGATCGTTCAGCTAGTTGCTGATTTGCTTCTGCCATTTCGGAAGATGTTAGGACTGCCGGGTCGGTTTGGTCGGGCAAATCAAAAGGTAGACGCTTGTCGTAGTGATATAGAACGAAATGAGGGGTGTCCCCGATGGACACATTATAGCCATTGTTGATGGCTGTTTGTACCATGGGAAGGGAATCATCCCATGTACGGGAGGATGCATCGACAACGTGGCGCAGGGCTTCCAAGATCTTTCGATTGTGCCTTTCCACTAAGCCGTTTGCCTGCGGGTGGTATGCCACAATGTGTGTATTTTTAATTCTACACATGTTACAAAGTGACTCGAACAGTTTGGAAGTGAAACTACGGGCGTTATCCGAGATTAGGATGGAAGGAGTGGTATGGTTTTGGATGACGCGTTCCACTAGGGCTCTTGCCACAGTTTCCGAGGTCTGATCTGGAATGGCGGCTACTTCGCTGTAACGCGAGAAGTGGTCCGTAAACACAATGATGTACTGATTTCCCTTTGATGTTTTGGGAAATGGTCCCAGTATATCCATTCCAGTTCTTTGCCAGGGCCTCTGGCATACTGGATATTTATGCATTGGAGCGGTGGATGGTACGTTGCCCTTATGCTTTAAACACGACGGACATTCGGCGATGTATTCATGTACCGTTCTGTTCATCTCGGGAAAATGGTATCGCTCCAAAAGACTTTTGATGGTGCGATCCGGCCCCATGTGTCCATAAAAAGGTGAGTCGTGACAAAGTCCAATGGCTATATCAACGAGATCCTTTGGTATCTCCACGAGGTCGTTTCCATCTTCGTTCCTGAAATGTACGAGCCCATCTTTGAGGTTGTACTGTTCTTTTACCTTCGATGGTTCCTTTTGTTCCAGGCGCGCCCGAAGGTTCTGGGTGTGTTGGTCCTGTTGTTGGGAGTATTGCAGACACTCGTAGTCGAACACAGGAAGAAGTCCTATTTTATTCACTCGGGCGTCGGGCTTGAGTCTCGACAATCCGTCTGGAATAACTTGCAGTTTTCCCGGTTTGTATACGATTTTCGCTGCAAAATCCTGAATCAACAGAGCCCATCTACTCAATCGTCCTTCAAGTAGCTTGTCCTTGAAGAGGTACGTGAGTGGCTTATGATCAGTCTTGATGGTTACATCGTAGCCATAGACGATATTTCGGAATTTTTTCAAAGCCCAATATACCGCTAGGGCCTCTCGGTCCGTAGTGGAATAATTCCGTTGAGGTGCAGAGAGAAGTTGACTGGCATAAGCAATGGGTAATTCCACACCGTCTACGTCCTGTAACAGGACGGCTCCTAGTCCATAGGAGGAAGCATCTGTGGCTATGATGAAGGGTCTTGTGTAATCAGGATATTGTAAAATGGGATGACAGGTTAGTTTATTAATTAAAGTTTCAAAGGCATGTTGGTGATCGGATTCCCAGTTAAATTTCGAATTTTTCTGGAACAAATTAGTAATGGGTTTAGCAATATTCGAAAATTGGGGGATAAAGTTCCGATAGAATCCGACAAAACCAATAAATGCACGGGCGTCGTCGATGGTCTTGGGTACAGGGTACCTTTCCAGGGCTTCGAGTTTGGCTGGATCAGGTTTAATTCCTGTGGACGAGAGTAGGAATCCTAGGTATACCAGGGATTCTTGTAAAAAATTGCACTTTGCAAGCTTCAGTTTAAGGTGTGCTTTTCTCAAGTGTGATAGCACATTATGAAGGCGTTGAAAGTGTGTTTTTATGTCCGAACTATAGACGATAATATCGTCAAGATACACGAGAGCTTCGACACCTAATAGGTCGGAAAGGACTATATTCATCAACCTAGAGAAATTAGCAGGCCCATTTCGGACTCCGAAAGGTAAAACCTGGAATTCGTAATGGCCTCGGTTAGTGGAGAAAGCAGTCATGCCCGAGATTCGGGACTGACCTCCATTTGCCAATAACCTGATGCTAAATCGAGGGATGAAAAAAAATTCGCTTTCCCTACGTTCAGAATTGTTTCCTGCATGTTTGGAATCGGGAAACGGTCTGGGATGGTAATGTTATTCAGGCGTCTAAAATCTATACAAGGGCGAGATGTTCCGTCCTTTTTGGAGACGAGAATCATAGGAGCGGACCAGGGACTAGCTGAAGGCTGAATGACATCCTGCTCCAACATGTCCTTGATGTGTCCTCAATAGTGACTAACTGAGAATGTGGAACCCGATAGGGAGGAATGAAAATGGGTTTGGAATTGGGTTCCAACTTGATTTCAAAAGGGACCAAATTAGTTCGGCCCAGAGGATCTCCGGTTAGGGCAATCACATCTTTATTTCTTATCAGGAAATCGAGAAGTGATTCCATTAGTTTGGGATCCTGTAAAGCTGGTGACTCCTGAAGGGAGTGCTTCAGACATTTCTTATATTCTTCTTTTAATATTGAAGGCTTTAATTCTAAGGAACTGGAAACACGATTTATCGTACTGATGGGGAAATCTGAATCTATTTCTACTGTGGAAACAGTTCCTATTTTCTGATTTGAAGTTAATTCTATAGATCTTTCTCCTTTGTTTAAACAAACAACAGGGATAGCTGAATTCTGACTCTGACTAAGGACTTGGGCAATAAGAACATCTCTTTTGAAATTACTTTTCTCTGTAATCAGAGTACGCTCTGACTCTAATAATTTTCCTTGACTGTTAACTACTTTTGCTAGGAAACAAATCTTCTCATAAGGTGCTACTGTTATATGCTCGGTAGGGCATATGAAAAATTGTGAATCTGATTCTGGTTCGGCGACTAAAATTTGCCTTATTGGCTGAACTGAAGCTGGCTGACTGGAACTGGCTGACTGGAAACTGGCTGACTGGAAACTGACTGACTGGAAACTGACTGACTGGAAACTGACTGACTGGAAACTGACTGACTGGAAACTGACTGACTGGAAACTGACTGTCTGGAAACTGACTGTCTGGAAACTGCCTGGGTTGATCCAACTGGATTCAACAACTGGAACTGATTACCCTGGGGTCTGATTTCTGGAGCGGTTGTCCCTCTGGATGCAACCGGCCGACTTGATCTGCTATCAAGTAGAGGGGGTTTCCTATTTCTTTCGGAAATCTGAACTGAGCTAAGTCTATTAGCATTAAGTTGTCTGTCATCCTCGCGGAGATGGTGTGTCCTATTTCGACACTTTACTAACTTTCCGGCTGGGTAAATCTCCTTGATTCCGGTTAAAAAAATCCATCCCTAGTAGGATGTCTGTCTGAAAGGTGGCGACTGTGTCCACTATACAACATTTCGCGGGGTATACCGCGTTTCCAATTTCTAAATATAACTCAATTTCTCCATATGTGGGTATGGGTGTGCCCGTAACTCCTCTAAGTTGGCAGGATGGTGCCTTAAGTTCATACTTATAATTTGTACTCTCTAGTAATTCATCTACGCATTGTTTCTTAATTAACGTTGCGTGTGCTCCTGTATCTAGGAGAGCAGTTAAATCTTGGTTATCCGTACTACAATTTATTATTAAATCTAAGAGGTCCGCACCTATTATCCTGATGGGGAGTTTGTGTGCGTATCTGGGCTTACTACTGTAATTTAGGAGGGAGGAGGTTGAACTGCTGCCTCCAATGTAGGGTCTAAAAAAGGGATCACATGGTCTTCTATGGGAGGACCTGGATCATATTCTACGGGGATATCATACGCTGAAGGGTGTTCTTGAAAACTGTTCTCTGGGGAAAATGATTCCTCCCCGGGTACTTCTACGTACCGAACTAGTTGACCTTGCTGGTTGTATTGGGGTTTATACATGGGGTAAGAGTGTGGGTGACCCTGTGGTCGTGATTTATTGGGTTGGTAGTTCGACTGAGGCTGGGAATGGACTGGTTTCTGGGGATTGGTTGACTTTTGGGATACGTTTTGGGGACGTGGTTGGTTTGGTTTCTGAAAGTGGGGTCTATACCCTGCAGGGGCTTTATCAGCACACTTTTGGCGATCGCCACGGCGATGACCATGTTCGTGACAGTGGGAGCAATACGAGGGGTAATTACATTGACTTATCATATGCCCGAAACTATCACAGTTAAAACACTGTGGAGGAGGGCGTGTATTCTGGGTTTGGGGGGCTTGTTTCTGGGGTGTTCCCTGTATTTGCCTTGGTTTATATTGTTGTTGTTGTTGCTGTTGGTATTGGTGTTGTGGCTGCTGCTGAATATACTGTACAGGGGTTTCTCTACCCTTTCGGTAGGTTTGGTTTGCTAAATCGGGGTGATGTTCCCGTGTTTTGTTTATGGCTACACTGACAGGTTTGTCAACATTTAAAAACTCCTGAAACTTTTTTTTAGGCGCTCCGGGTAAGTTTTGGTAAATGGTTGTGGCTACTATTAGATTTCTTTGTTTCGAAGTAAAAGTTATGCCACATGCATTTTCTGCGGCCCGGAGGGCTTCTCCTACAAGTTTGTGTGTACGTGTAATAAAATTGTTTAAATCCTCGTGTTCCTCTTTCTTCCATTTAACTTGGAAGACTGCTTCTAATGTGGCTAAGGGTTGTGCAAGGGTTATTTCTTTAAAAAATTCTAATAGGTTTTGTTTAAAATCGTCCCATGTTATAGCTTCGCTAATTGATGGGACGTAAGTGACTGTGTCATGGGCATTTCCCTCTTTAGGGTCAATAAATCTTTTTGCTTCTCTGATTTTTATATCATCATCGGTAATATTCTCGCGTAAGAAATGTTGCTCTAAAGACTCAACCCAAGGTCTTACGCGCGGTTCAACAAAACGATTATCTATGGTCCCCTTAAAAATTAAAACAGTATGAGGAGATTTACTAATCTGCCTAAGTTAATATATGCTGGGGCGGGGGTTTGAGACTGAGACATACTGACTTGTGTGTTTGGGAATATGTTTGAAGGGCGCGGGGTAGGTGGAAAAATGGGTGTAGGTAATTCTTCGATGTCAGAAAGCGCACCGTCTGAATCGCTCATATGTGAAGGTACTTATTAATGTTCTAATTAGGTCTGCTTGACCGATCTTAATTCATGGAATGATCACTTAAGGGGTTTTCCTAACTACACTATCTAAAAAAAATAATGCACAACAATTTGCCTAACTCGGGGAAAATTTGAAAAGATTGCAAACAAAAATAAAAATGTAAACAAAATTTCACTCAAATGTACGTGATGGTATGGTAATACTATGTTTGGTACATTAAATAAAATTATACTATACTAGAATAGTAAAAATAACTGTGAAAATAACTGTGACAATACTGTTTTCAATAAAGAGTGTATCACTGGTGTCTGTAGTGTTCACTGTGTTTTTTGTTAATTCTGGCTCAATACTAAATATTAATTGTTAATAATACTTTTCAAATGTTTAGAAATTATTTTAAAAAAGAGTTTTGTACTTAACAAGATTCCTATGGCGAAATCCTTTTGAGGTGTCCTGAAGACGTGTCTGGCTGGCCACTTGTTCCTAGATGAAAAGTAGGCGTGAAGAACTTGGAGTCGTAACGCACCGGTTCACGGGTGGATGTGACGAACTCGAAGTCGTGACACGCCGGTCAACTGGGTGTTGGTTCTGGTTCCAGGGTCTGGAAGACTGGAAGAATCCTGGAGTCGTGAAGATCCTGGTTAAAGGGTCTGGAGGACTGGAAGAATCCTGGAGTCGTGGAGATCCTGGTTAAAGGGTCTGGAGGACTGGAAGAATCCTGGAGTCGTGAAGATCCTGGTTAAAGGGTCGCCAGTTGTTAACCCCTCCGTCTATGGCCCTGGGGTGGTTCGGATTGACGGGGGTTCTGGTTTAGGAGGCAAGCAACGGATAGGTGCCTTGAAGTGGTTTTTCTTCTATGTTACTCTCCGAGTTCTTCTATAGTGGCTCGGAGGACTCTGGTAGATTTGCAATCTAAATGCTGAAGGTTCCGGATTCTTCTTATAGCGTATCCGGAAAGTTTTCTAAGTTTTTCTGAAGAGAGCAAGGCTCGAAGGGGTAAAAACTAGCTTCACTGTAATTTACTGCTAAAAAATACAGGTAGTGCTCAGCCTCTGAATTAGCTTCTGAATGACAATGGATGAATTTGAATGGGTTTATATACCCAAAAACTGCTAACATTATTATTATTAAATGCTAAGAAGGCTGTATTATTTTTGCACAATATTTAAAATAAGTAAATTTTTTAGCTGTGGTAAGGCTTGAACGAGTAAACAAAATATTTGAAGACGAAACCATATTTTTATCTTAAACCGCGACTTTTCAGATCTGATGTTATCATGATCTGCCAAGTTAACTAAAGTGGAAATCGGACTATGCATCTTTACACTAAAATATGCATATGAGTGAAATTTTAAGGTTTAAGATGTACAATTTTAATGCTTAGGCAAGACATGATCTCATTGTTTATAACGAAAGAGAGTGTATACAAAATGTGAACATTGCAAAGCTTAACAGGATTCCTTATTAAGCGAAATCTAAAAAATGATTATGAGATTTTAAAAAACAACAGGTCACCAATTATTTAGCAAAGTTGAAAGTGAATCAAATATTTTATCCAAACTCGCGTTGGGCGATTTTGGTCCTTATGTAAAAATGAATACACACACGTACATACATAGGAGTATAGGCATTATATAAGTTAAATATATAAGATTATACATGAACCATATAACACATGAATTTTTAAAATGGATACTTTTTCTTACAATGGATACAGAGACTATATAAATGAATACAAGAATTACATGAAGGATAAGATAATATAGGAATATGGGAATTATTTATGGTTCATTTTTACATATATATATATATATATATATATGAAGAAGAGAGAGAGAGAGAGAGAGGAGAGAGAGAGAGAGAGAGAGAGAGAGAGAGAGAGCTGTCTGACGAACAAAGTCTTCAGAAAGACATAGCTTCTGGTATTAAGGTATCTCCTTTGCTTTTATATATAAAATTTCTGATCCTTTTCCAGTCACATGTCAACACACACTTGGCACTTGACATATATAACAAGTGCCGGATTGCTGCTGCTGCTCTTTTCAACTCTCGCTTTCAATAGTCGAGGCAAGGCTTGTTATGTGTCCCTCTCCATGAATAATAATATTTTTCTTTTATTAACCAAATTCAAATGCGGTTATTTTATTTGTTTCTACAATAATATATTATTTTTGCTGTGGAAATGGAGTTTAAATATATACCTTATATCCTTTCAAATGTTCTGTGCGGTGATTCCTCATTTCACGAACGTTCAGCTTGTCGCCCCTTCTCTCATGTATATGATATATATATATATATATATATATATATATATATATATATATATATATATATATATATATATATATATAAGGTGGGCCGTCGGTTATTTAGGTATTCCTCGTTTGTAAACGGCAAAGGTTCGATCTGGTTGGTATAGACCAGTTTTCCTTATGGCGAAATAAAACAAAAGTGCCACAGTATGTGTATGTAGCCGTATGGCACTCCAGTTAAGAAAATGAAGAGGATGTAAAAGTGAGTTAGAAAGAATGAAATCGAAGGATAATCTAAGTTGGAATCAAATTCTACTTCGCTCTTCACGGAAGGAGTATTTGGTTGCAACACCCATATTAGCTGACATTAAATTAAATTATGCAATAATGGTACCAACCATTCTTAATTTTTTGCCACAAACAATAACCATGGTCAGTACAATGCTTTCTTGATTCATTTAATCATTTGAGACTGACTGCTGAAGAGTTAACTGAATAATTTGGTTGATTTAATCAAGTGTTTTTGTTTTTCTCTCTCTCTGTCTCTCTCGATTGACACAGGAAAACATACTTCCTCACTTTAAAAATAATTATTGTGCTTACGAAAGAAAAGTATTATTTTCTTTAGTTTATCTGATGACATTTTTCTGCAGAATCATAAATATAAATTTATTATTATAAATAACTTTAATGAAAACTATAATACAAAATAATACAGTATGCACTCAGATATCTGTGACTGAGGGACGGTTCATGATCACGGATAACCCGATGTCACCATTGAATGACCTCCTACCTCACGCGTCAACACTCACAGTATCATTCCCTCATAGTATAATATACAAGGTGTTTATAAAGTCCCTAGCTATTTCAGTGAAAACGTAGCAAAAGGGGTAAAATTCAATGTATAATAAAAGGCATACATTTAATGAATACTTAAGCATATGATTCTACATGAGCACTATCAGTATTTCTACAGAGTTCGAATCTGTCAGCATCATTGTGGAACACATTTTGGAGCATGACAGAGGTTATTTTTATAACTGCTGTTACGATAAGAGCACGTAAATGTCCCAGCTTCATTCAGATGGCATTTTAAAAACCGTCGTCTTTCAACAAGATGGGGCACCTTGTCATTATGTAAACATTGTTCGGGAGTACCTAAATGAACGATTTCCAAATCGGTGGATCGGACGTGGAGGCAACAGGCCCCGGGCAGCTCGATCTCCTGACCTAACGCCCTTGGATTTCTTTGCATGGGGCTTTATCAAATCAAACGTCTATCAAACGAGGGTTACAGATCTGCAAGATTTATGTGCTCGTATCGTAACAGCAGTTACAAAAATAACCCCTGTCATGCTCCAAAATGTGTTCCGCAATGCTGCTGACAGATTCGAACTCTGTACAAATACTGATAGTGCTCATGTAGAATCATATGCTTAAGTATTCATTAAATGTATGCCTTCCATTATATTGTTGTTGAATTTTACCCTTTTTGCTACGTTTTCACTGAAATAGATAGGGTCTTTATAAACACCCTATACAATTAAGTAGTTTTTAATTACCACAAGACGTGAAGATATAATAAACCACAAGGTACACACGCGTACTCTATAAAACTTGGAGAGACACTGACTGAGGCGCGTTGTGGTGACTGGTGAGAGGCGAACCACGGATGTAAACACTGAGCTAAGTAGCAGTATGCAAAATGAACTTGAAGCACCAAAAGCGGGGTGTCAGGAAATGATTGCCCCCCCTGTAGAGCAAAAACTAGAAGAGATAGATAAAAACCGGCGAGACCACTTGAAAGAGCGTTAAAATCTGAATAAAAACCATTATATTCTATTCCTGTGATTTTAATTCTTACAATTTTTTTCCCCACAGAAACCATGGCATCATCTATTTTGAACGATTCAGAGAAAAAGCGAGTTCTTGACCGCATTCGAGCTGTCACATTTCGTGAAGCAAAGGAAGCTGGTGCAACTTTCATAACTCGACACTGGGTGGCTGAGAGATTAAAAAGATCAGAAGACTTTGTCAAAAGGAATTGGAATAAGAATCCTGAAGATTATGAAACAGAATTTCGAGGAGGAAGACCGGAGAAATTATCTCAAGAATCGAAAGACATTGTGCTTGCTGCATCACGGCGCCGAAAGAAGAGCTGCTCTGAGGTAGCGAAAGAGATACTTATCCGTCGTGGTAAGATAGTCAATCGGCAACTTGTGCATCAATTTCGAGTTCGCCAAGGCTTGAGTGCTTGGCATGAAATAGCTAAGCCACGGAAGAGTGATCTTAATATTGAAGATCGGCTATGGTTTTGTGATTATCTTGAGGAATGGACGGAAGACGATTTCCTTCACTTGGTTGTCAGCGATGAATTCTTCGTTTATGTCTCCAGAAAACCAAATTTTCAGAATGATCGGGTTTGGGCAACAACTCCTGATGAAGTCCCAGACGACCAGACGTATCGAGAAATAGTAAAAAATCCAGCAGTGTGGGTGTTTTCATTATGTTCTCTATTCGGAAGCTCATCTGGGTTATCAAACCAAGAGGAACCAGTTGGGATGGGCCTTATTTTCGAAATGTAATTTTAGCCCAACATGTAATTCCGTTTTTGAAAGACCCCGAGTGTGTTTTGGATGTTGAACAGGCAACCTTTCTTCACGACAAAGCCCCCTGTATGAAAGCACTTGCGACTCAACAACTGCTTAAGGAAAATAACATTGATTTTTTCGGAAATAATGAATGGCCTGGCAATTCTCCCGATCTTAATGTCTGTGAACATGTCGGATCCATCATGAAGGATCGGGTGGAGTCCTTAATGCTGGAACAACCCATTCAAAATCGGTATTCAACAGAAATTATGACTGCAAAGATCAACGAAGTCCTTGAAGAAATGAGTCATGATACCGATCTCTTTGAGGCACTTCTGGGATCATACCCCCGTCGATTAATGGCCGTCAGAGCTGCAAATGGGGGCAACACCCGATATTAAAACAAGTGTTTTTTATTCAAAATTAAACGCTCTTTCGCCTGGTTTTATCTGTTTTTTTCTATTCCTTTCAGTTTCTTCTGTACGGGGGGGGGCAATCATTTCCTGACACCCTCTATATCTTTTATAACAGTGGGGCCTTTAAGGGGCTGATAAATGTTGTTGAGAAAATTTCTAGTTAGAGAATGTGGTAAATGTTTTGGGAAAGGAATATTAATGCAGAAACTGTGAACGAATTCTACTTCGTTGTGGAAGGATAAGTAGGAGGAACAGAGTTGATAAGCACGATGTATTAAGATTTTAATGCTGTTAATTTTATATAGTAAGGGGTGTGGCTTAAGTAGTTTGTATCTAGGTCTGTATATGTAGGTTTTCGATATATGGAAGTGCTGAATTTATTATTTTGTTTTGTTATTGTTATATCTAAAAAGGGTAGGGTGTTGTTAGGTTCGTTTTCTTTAGTGATTTTGATGATTTGATGCTGGGAATTGAGATAGTTGATAAAAAGAGAGTCGTGGTTAGCAATGTGAAAGAGTAGAAAGGTGTCATCGACATATCTTTTATATAAGTGTGTTTATAATGGGTGGGGTAATGGAGTAGCCATTATTTTCGTGACAACAGAGAAAGATGTTAACTAGTGTGTCTCGTAGGGGGATCCCCTAGCTAGTGAATAGGTTTGTTGGTAAAGTGGTAAAGAAGTAGGTGTCTGAGGTGTCAAGGGTTAGCAGTTTGGTAAATTCTTGTTTCGTTAGGTTGAGGTCTGTGTTCTGATTATGGAAAATAAATTGTTGGTGCCGGTGTCGAGAGCTTCTCTAATTGGTACGTTGTTGTAGAGGAATACTATGTCAAAGCTGTGCATATGGAGGTTGTTTGAATTGTTCAACGTCAGTATTTCTTTGACGAATTCGTAGGAAATGAGGATGAAATATTCATTCTGCATTAGGGGTTAGTGTGGAGTTGGGGGGAATTAGGAATTTTGCTAGGTGTAAATTATGGGTGATGTAGGCAAAAAGGATAAGTCTAATGGGTAAATTTGGTATGTGTATTTTAGGGAGGCCGTAAAGAGTGTCTGGGGAGGTGACGGTTGATTTTATCTTCAAGTTTAGGGAAAGTACTAGAGGCATGTCATTAATCTTTTTGAATTTGGCGGAGTCGTTGAGGGCTTTATTCAACTTATTATCATCATCTGATTTGTTAAGAAGAATGGTATCTTTGCTTTTGTCAGGACGTGAAATTATGATGAAGTCATCCCTGATGATTCTTTTAGGCAAGCGATAAAGAGTGTTTAAAATAATTTCTCTTAAAGTTTGTTAACTTAAAATATAGGCACAAAGAGAGAAGCCGTCTTTCGTTGTTGCTCAAATTCTCTTAGAAAATTGTTTGATCAGGGTTAAGAGGTTGAAGGTTCGATTTCAGGCCCACTTGATTTAATTTTCTCTTATTCCTTAGCTGAATCTCTATGCGCTAGTTATTGGCGTCTTCAGGAATTTGATTTTAGACATTAAATAGATTATAAAATTTGCAGATTCTTTTAGGTGAGTTAAAAAGAGAATATATTTATTGATGAGGTTTTAATATTGTTATGCTTAACATATATATTATATATACACACACACACACACACATATATATATATATATATACACACAAACTCAGAATGGTCCCCTGAGAGACTTATATGTTAAACACAGACCGTGCATGGAACAAGGAACTCTTCTGGGAAAATTAAATCCACTATAGTCCGAATAAGTAATGGTAAATGACAAATACCATAGTTTTTCTCTCTTTGCGAGAGACCCGTTGCCCACGTCGGGCTAGCATCATGAAAAAGAAAAACTATGGTATTTGTCATTTACCATTACTTATTCGGACTATAGTGGTTTTAATTTTCCCAGAAGAGTTCCTTGTTCCATGCACGGTCTGTGTTTAACATATATATATATTATAATATATATATGTATATACAGGGTGGCCCAAAAAAAAATGGCACCAATTTTGAGAAGTGATATCTCAATAACCATTGCAGCTAGGGACTTAAAAAAACAACCAAATGAAAGATAATTATTTTCTCTTTAAATACTTATTCTATGGCTTGATGGTTATAAGCCCATATAATGCCCAAAATTGGCTTCCAAAACAAATATACAAAAAAAGTTGCGCATTTATATTTATTCCTTGATCCTAATTTTAAATGAAATTTTTCTATTCCAGACCCCTCAAGATGGGATTGAGAGAATCTGATAAGAACATTATACAAGCACTATGTGAAGAAAAAGGATATTCATTAAACAGAATCCTTTACGAATTTCCAAATAGAAATTGGAAAAAAAGAACTGTGGCACATTTTTGGCAAAAACTTAAAGAAACCGGCAGCAGTCAACGGCGTCCGGGAAGTGGTCGACCAAAAAGTATTAAAACGCCAGAAAACATTGAAAAAGTAAATGAAATGGTTTTAAGTCAAGAGGAACATCCGGGAACAAGTAAAAGTGAACGTGAAGTTGCGAAAGAAACCGGGATTTCACGTTCATCAGTACAGCGAATAATTCGAAAAGATCTTGAGTTGAAAACATTTAAGAGGGTGAAGGTTACTGCTTTATCGGAGCCTGTGAAAGAAAGACGTTTCCATCGATGTAAAAATCTATTGCGAAGATTTCGGTCAAATGAGTCTGCGAAAAAAATTTGGTTTTCTGATGAGAAACGATTTACGGTCGAAACACCACGAAATACCCAAAATGATCGGGTTCGTGCAGCAGTGGCGACAAAAACTCATGTTGACCCAAAACGACTTTTGCGTGAAAAAAAACACTTTTCAGATTCGATAATGGTTTCCCTTGCAGCGTCATCTGAGAACAAAACATCCATCATTTTTATTCAGCGAGGCGTTAAAACTAACTCAATTTACTACTGTAATGACATTTTGTCTCCAATGTTGTCAGAGATCAAGGAGACGAGCACTGATTTTGTGTTCATGCAAGATGGAGCCCCATCTCATACAGCCAAGGAAACAATAACATTTCTCAATAATAATTGTCCTGGTTTTATCGAACCAAATAATTGGCCACCATGCAGCCACCATAAGCCTCCATTCTCACTTCAAATGCACACTATCAATGAATAGCACAAAAACTTTTAAGGTTTTTTTTTCACTGTACTGCACTTATTCACAGTAAGAAGTTACAAATACGAACAGTGAAACACCGCGATGCACCTCTGACTGACTGATGGCTCTACACTCAACGATATTGAAACATGTCATAGAGTATACGAAACATTACAATCGGCAAAGCCATACATGAAATAAATCTCATACACACTCACAAACATTATCGGCAAGTAGTGTTTGTAAACAGTTTGCGGAAAGAATTGCTGGAACACATGACGGGCTGTAACTCGGAAATAAAGCGATTTCGGGCATATGTTTATATAAACTTTTTTCATTGTTTTCAGGTCCTGAATCCATCCTGAAAGTGCACCCCACATGTTATGAAACACCCTGTATAATAAAACAAAAGAAAATTTAGGACATGCGCACAATGAAAAATTTAAAAAAAATATATATACAGGGTGGCCCAAAAAAAATGGCACCAAATTTGAGAAGTGATATCTCAATAACCATTGCAGCTAGGGACTTAAAAAAACAACCAAATGAAAGATAATTCTTTTCTCTTTAAATACTTATTCTATGGCTTGATGGTTATAAGCCCATATAATGCCCAAAATTGGCTTCCAAAATAAATATACAAAAAAAGTTGCGCATTTATATTTATTCCTTGATCCTAATTTTAAATGAAATTTTTCTATTCCAGACCCCTCAAGATGGGATTGAGAGATTACAGAGGGATTACAGACTGTGGTTGACCATAATGGAGGGCAGATTGAGCCATTTATTGAAAATTAGGTTTAACTTAAAACCACAGAACTTCGTTTAAAGACCGTAAATTAGAAGATAATTAATTAGAAAAAAATAAAAGGAATAAATATAAATGCGCAACTTTTTTTTGTATATTTTTCTTATAAGCCAATTTTTGGCATTACATGGGTTTATAACCATCAAGGTATTGTATAATTATTTAAAGAGAAAATAATTATCTTTCATTTGGTTGTTTCTTAAAATCCCTAACTGCAATGGTTATTGAGATATCACTTCTGAAAATTGGTGCCATTTTTTTTGGGCTACCCTGTATATATATATATATATATATATATATATATATATACACATTCAACTGCAATGACCACGCAGTATATTAATGTATAGAAACGACGTAAATATTGAGGAGCGTTCTGCACACGAGGAAGAGAAATATATTTCACATATATATATATATTTCACATATATATATATATATATATATATATATATATATATATATATATATATATTTTACAGGGAATCTGTGCAACTACGGATTTCATGAAATTCGTAAAATGTTCAGGGATTTCATGTAAGGCTAAGTCGTGATACTTTCGTTAGTTTTAATGAAAATATCATGACAACCAAACCAATCGTCAAGGGCCTACAGGTCACCTAACCGGGCATTCAATTAACCGGCCATTCAATAATTTTTCCGTAGGTTTAACGAAAATATCACTACTTAACTTTAATGAAATCCCTGAACATTTTAGGAATTTCATGAAATCTCTACTTCCACAGATTCTCTGTGACATATATACTTTAACTAATCAAAGAGATTTTATCTTAAATTCAATTGAAAAATACTTGAACATCGCAAATCTTATATTTATCGCGACACTACGTGACCCTAATGAAACGTTCGTGTCGCAACGAGAGAGGAGTGTAATTGAATGCAAATCCTGTACACTAAACAAGAAACACAAAACACACACACATGCACGCACTCTCTCTCTCTCTCTCTCTCTCTCTCTCTCTCTCTCTCTCTCTCTCTCTCTCTCTCTCTGATCATATACGAAATTCATGTTTAAATTAAGCATTAAATTGTCCTCCCTCATCCATCGTTCTTCTAAAAAGTATCGAGTCAGGATGCAAGAGACAGTCTGGTGATGACCATGAATCAAGATGAGGACTCAGTAGCGCTTCATCAGAACCGTTATCGACACAGCGTAAAGTAGTAGGAAAAGTGTTCCGTCAAAGAATCCTTTGGTAACGCTTCAAATCTACACTTTACTTAAATAATGAAAGTTATTCTGAATTATAACAGTTTAAGTTATTATATGAAATTATTTCATATAAATTTGTTGTAAAAACCAGTATGTGAAGTACATTTGCGGAGGAAAGTTCTTCGGCGTCCTTACAGGAATATGTATTCAGGGCAAGATTTAGAGCAAAAGGATTGGATGAAAATAAAAAAATTTCACTGAACCCCCCATCCTTCATTTTTACGTATTACATGCGAAACATCGTAATAGGTATTTTATTATATATATATATATATATATATATATATATATATATATATATATATATAATGAATCGGAAACACAAGTATGTAGAAACGAAAGGAAAAAAATAAAAATTATCCTAGCCAATATTCAAGGCCTTAACTCAAACCATTCCCCGGACAAAATTTTATACCCTGAAAGGAAACCCATCTAAAGGACTGTCAGGTGAACTGTGAAAACTGTGAGTTCTGTACTGACAAAAAAGAAATACAAATTGACAAATATAACATACTCCAAGCCGACAGAACAGTGAGACGTAAAGGAGGATGTGCTATTTACACACGCGAAAGGCATATGGCAGAAATGACTATAAGTACCTCAAACAGCTACGTAGAATGTGTAGCAGTAAAAGTTGAAAAATTAAATGTTACTAATTGTGATGTACAGACCCCCGAACACGCCAACCTCAAAATTCTCAGATTCCATTACAGAGTTAAGAAACTGGATAAAAGATCTACACTCTCCAACCCCAAATATTTTTCTCTTTTAATTTTAATTTGATTTTAATTTTCCATTCATGAAATATAAAAAGATAGGAAAAATATGAGGGTAATTCAATAAGTATCCGCACTTTTTATTTTCACATCTGATAGATTATACGCACATCACTTTTCAACATAGTCTCCCTCTTTCTCAATACACTTAGTCCAGCGATTTACAAGCTTCCTAATGCCATCACAAAAGAATGTTTTTGGCTGTGTGCGTAGCCAGTCATGCACCGCCTCCTTCAGGTCATCATCTCCTTGGAATCGCTGACCTCTTAAAGCGTCTTTTAGTGGTCCAAACAGGTAAAAATCCGAAGGTGCCAGGTCTGGACTGTAGGCTGGATCGTCGAGAACTTCAAATTTAAGTTTCTGAAGGTATTTTCTAGTCTGTGCAGCGATATGAGGGTGCGCATTGTCGTGTAACAGAATGACACCTTCCGACAATCTCCCTCTCCGTTTTGTGCGAATTGCTTGCTTTAACTCATTCCGAAGCATGTCAGAATACGATGCACTTGTTACTTTAGTTCCACGCTCTAGATAATGTTCAAGGATAGTGCCTCGTGTATCCCAAAACAGTGTCAGCATAAATTTACCTGCTAACGGCTGCCCTTTGAACTTCCTTGCAACGGGAGATGTTAGATGCTTCCATTGCATGCTCTGTCCTTTGCTTTTTGGTTCATAGTGATGGATCCAGGTTTCATCTCCAGTGATAATGCGCTCCAAAAAGTTTTTACCTTCATTATGATACCGCGCCAAAAGACGAGAGCAGACGTCCATACAATTACGCTTGTGCTCTTCTATCAACTGTTTGGGCACCCATCTTGCACAAACTTTATGAAAGCCAAGAATGTCATGAACTATCGAATAGGCTGACCCTTGACTGATGTCTAATGAAGATACAATTTCTTTTATTGTTAATCTTCTGTCATCGAAAATCATGGCTCTGGCTTCTTCCTGCTTGTCACCACTGGTTGATGTTGACGGTCGTTCTGAGCGCTGAGCATCTGTCACACATGTCCGACCTTCCTTGAACATTTGAATCCACTCGTACACACTTCGCCGTGGTAACGCATTAGTCCCATACTGAGCACATAAAAGCGTGTAAATTTCAGCTCCTTTCACACCTTCTGCCCACAAAAAACGAACCATGGATCTCTGTTCTTCCAGAGTACAAATTGAAAGCGGCGCAGCCATGCTCACTACTCGTACGATATGTGACAGCTACAAGTAGCCTAAATAAGCCTATACTGTTGCTAGCCTAAATAAGCCTATACTTATGCTAGCCTAAATACTGTAAGCCTATATTGTTGCTAGCCTAAATAAGCCTATAGATCTCAGTTTGGGTCGTTATTACGAGTATATATTATATATACTATATTATCACTAAAATACTAAAGTACCCTCGTATATGTATACACCAGGACAAGGGGGACACACGGGAAGACCAGGAGCAGGTAAAGATGCTACTAGCTCTAGCTGATGAATTTATGTTAACACAAGAAATAACAGAAAACACAAGTAAAAACAACTGCCTAGATTTGGTATTCACAAACAACGTCAACCTAATTGATAATGTAGAAATATCCACAACTATAATATCAGATCGCAACATTATTGAAATAACAACCAATATAAAAGCAAGAGGAAAGGAAAGAACACGAACAACAGAAAGAAGCAAATTCGAAATTTTTAATTTTCACCCCAAAGCTATAAACTGGGAAGGTGTTGCATCCAGCATGGAATTAATACTAATAGATTGGAAAACCATCTTCGAGGCAAAGACAACAGAAGAGATGCTAGTGACCTTAGAGGAGAAGACGCTAGAAATTGTGGAAAGACATGTTCCAAAAATACAAGAAAGAGGAAAGAGAAGCTGGTTCGAGAGACAAAAGAGGTCATTGTTCCGAAAGAGGAAAAGAGTGATTGCAAAATTAAGTAACTGTAAAGATAACATCAAGAAAATATTAAATGATAAACTGCAGCGTATCGATTGCGTCATAGAGTTACTAGTTGAGAAGCATACAGAAAAATAAGGAAACGACGCTGTAGAAGCGATAAAGGTTAATTCAAAGTACTTCCATAATTTTGCAAAAAGGAAGTCGAAAAACCATGAGACTATCGGACCTTTGAAAAATGAAGACAGTGCTTTATGTGATGATCTAACGGAAGTATCTGAAATATTAAGAGCTCAGTACGATTCATCTTTCAGTTTCCCAAAAACTGACAAACTGATATGCGATAGAAACGAGTTCTTTGAAGAAAAACTACAAGGGGAAAAGTATAACAGACTTCGACTTTACGACAGATGATATTACACAAGCTATAGGGAAACTAAAAGCAAACTCAGCGGCAGGACCGGACAAATGAAGTGCCACACTGATCAAAAACTGCAAGAATGCAATCTCTGAGCCCCTATATTGGATCACTAGACACGGGAGAAATACCGGGCATCTGAAGAGCGCGAACATAGTCCCAATATATAGAGGAGGACATCGATCCGAAGCCAAAACTATAGGCCAGCGCTGCTTATATCTCATGTCACTAAAATATTTCAAAGAATAGTTAGACAGAAAATCTATGACTTTTTGGAAACTCAGAAAAAATTCAATGATAAACAACATGGGTTTCGGTCAGGTAGATCATGCCTATCGCAACTAATGGAACACTACAACAACATTATTGATTCACTTGAAAGTAATGAAAACTATGATGTACTATACACAGACTTTGCTAAAGCGTTCGACAAGTGTGACCATGGAATCATAATACATAAACTGAAATATATGGGAATAACGGGAAAAGTAGGGAAATGGATATATAATTTCCTTAGTGAGCGGAGGCAAGTCGTTACAGTACATGGAATATCTTCATCAGAATCAGAGGTCCTCAGCTCAGTACCACAAGGAACAGTATTAGCTCCACTACTCTTCATAATATTGCGAACTGACATAGATGAGGACATTATCAGAGACAGCACAGTAACATCCTTTGCCGATGAAACAAAGATCAGTAGAAAAATAAGAAACCCAGAAGATATAGGATCTCTACAAACCGAAATGAACAGAATGTACAAGTGGACGGAAGGCAGTAGTGTGACTGCAAAAGGAGAGAGTGCAATGCAATTGCAAATGTTGATCAATGTTGCAATGAGTGCCAGTGCCAACCCCTCCACCTTGTTGCAAGACCCACCAGTGCCAACCCGAGGGGGCCACAAAAAAGTGAGAGTGGAACTCCCCCAGCAAGTTTGGGGGAGTCCACCTGACCTCTTTGCGGGAGAAGGTAGGACGGCCTCACCCCCCAAAGGGTATACCTAGCCTATGAGAGGGAGAGAAAGGAGGAGGGTCTTTGGGGGAGAAGATGGGTCGACCTCACCCCCTAAAGGGAAGCCTAACCTAAGCCCTAACCTAAGAGAGAGAGGAGTGTTCGCCTGGCTCCTGCCAGACGCATATTGAGAGTTCATCCGAGCGCCCGCCCTCTTATAAGGTCATAATCCGCCAGTTGGCGTAGAAGCCAGTGCCTCCAGGCATTATCAGCCAGTTGGCACAGTGTATACAACGTTTGGGCGTCCAAGAAACGCACACAAACGCACGTACACTCCCCGACTATACGCCCATAAAGCCCCTATTATTACACACACAACAATATGCACGCTCATAGGTCGCCAACTCCCTCCGTCATCACTCGTTTACACACAACGTTTGAACATCCAAGAAGCACACACAAACGCACATAGACTCCCCCTATTATTACGCGAAAGAGAATTTTCAACAGTAATAATAATAGTAATAATAATAATAATAATGATAATAATGTATTCAAATTTAAACTAGAATAATTAGTCCCAATTTAAAGTTCAATTTGATTAAGAATTTTATGAAGCTTTTGATAATTGGGTTTTATTTATTTATTAGGTTTTACTTTAAAGCCAACATAAGATGTGCCCACATACACACACACACACATATATATATATATATATATATATATATTTGCTTGTACCCTGTGGTGAATGGACGTGCTTTCTCGCTCTCTCTATTTAACACCCAAATTAGAAGGGAATAAACTACTCGGTGGTTTATTCTGTTTACATTAAAATTAAGAAAGTGCAATACAGTTTACATAATTTATCACCAGTTTTAACGAATATATTCAAAACGAAATACAGTTGGCATTCGAGAAAGTTTGGAACAAGGCAGGAAAAAGGTCATAAAACGCAAAAGTCAGAAAACCCTCGAAAAACCCTCGACCATCGAAAGGAAAGAAACAGAAATAAAATAAATAAAGAAAGAAAGAATTTGTGTGGGTATTTCATTTTACACTAATTAAGAAATAGCATGGCTATGGGTCCAAATTCTCACTTAATCTGTAATTTGTGCAACCTGGAAACAACGGAAAACTTGGAGATTAGGTGTGATTTCTGTCAACGACTGCATGACTTTATCTGCATGAATTGGAATGATAGGGAAATAACTCTTGTCTCGAAAGCGAAACACGTCGTGGGGATCAAATTTCTATGTGGCGCATATACACAGACCGTAAATTCTTTCGCGGTCTTTAAAGAAATGGAGATAGCAGACTCGAAAGTTACAAAATAGAAAGAAATAATGGGGGCACAAGGGTCAGGAATGGTCCCAACGAAAAACCGGGTGGATGAGAGAGAGAACGAAATAACGAATAACAGCATAATAATGAACAACAATTTAATAACGAATAGCAATATGACCAATACAATACGGAACGAAGACATAGATGAAAGAAAAGAAATAAGTAAAAGTTGCGAAGTAGTCAAACGGTCCAACGAACGAAATGATAAAAATATAATAACTAAAAACGTAGAAAATAAACAGCCAAAGAAAAATAATGATAATACCAAAAGTAAGAACTTTGAAAATAATAAGAAAACAAGAAGTAGAAGCGTAGAAAATATCGTATGCAATGCATGTATGCACATTCCACATTATGCAACACTCATTACACAAGTGGATACTTCAAATTTGATGAGAAATGCAAGTTCCACCATCTTACGGTCTGCAACACCTATGCAAGATATGGGAGGTGCAAATACGTAAAAAAATGCCGTTTCCACCACTCTCAAAGGAACGCAACGAGTGAACACAAAAAATGAACATCAAAGAAGAGTGTCAATTTTTGAGACGTAGCCAACACAATTCAGCTGCTAAATACTATCCAGCAATTACAAAACCAGCTGACAAATATAGGAATCCGAGAGCCGGACAGATGGTACGAACAAAGGCACTTCATGCATTATCGGGACAACAGGTACGACCATAAGGCAACGAAACCGGCACCCCCATTGGAAAACAAATCGGAACCACCTGTATGCGAAACGAAAGAGAAAAACAAAAATAATCCTAGCCAACATTCAGGGCCTTAAATCAAACCATTCCCCGAACAAAGTTTTATACCTGAAAAGACTCATACAAGAAGCCGGAGCAGACTTTGCATGACTCACGGAAACTCATCTGAAGGACTGCAAGGCGAACTGTGAAAATTGTGAGTTCTGTATTGACAAAAAAGAAATACAAATTCACAACTATAACAGCCTCCGAGCCGACAGAACAGTGAACGTAAAGGTGGATGTGTTATTTACACACGCGAAAGGCACATGGCAGAAATAGCTATAAGTACCTCAAACAGCTACGTAGAATGTGTAGCAGCAAAAGTTGAAAACTTAAATATGGTACTAATTGTAAAGTACAGACCCCCAAACACGCCAACCTCAAAATTTTCAAATTCCATTACAGAGGTAAGAAACTGGGTAAAAGATCTACACTCTCCAACCCCAAATATTTTTCTCTGTGGATTTTAATTTCCCATTCATGAAATATAAAAGGAGAGGAAAAAATCTATGTATACACCAGGACAAGAGGGGCACACGAAAAGACCAGGCGCAGCTAAAAATGCTACTAGCTCTAGCTGATGAATTTATGTTAACGCAAGAAATAACAGAAAACACAAGAAAAAACAACTGCCTAGATTTGGCATTCACAAACAACAGTAATCAAATAGATAATGTAGAAATATCCCCAACTATGATATCGGACCATAACATCATTGAAATAACAACTAATATAAAGGCAACACGAAAGGAAAAAACACGCCAAGAGAAATTTTTAATTTTCACTCCAAAGCTATAAACTGGGAAGATGTGACATCCAGCATGGAAGTAATTGATTGGAAAACCATTTTCGAAGCCAAGACAACGGAGAAGATGCTAATGACATTAGAGGAGAAGACGTTAGAAATTGTGGAAAAACATGTACCAAAAATACATCAAAGAGGAAAGAGAAGCAGGTTCGAGAGACAAAACACGGCATTGTTTCGAAAGAGAAAAAGAATGACTGCAAAATTAAGTAATTGTAAAGATAACAACATCAGAAAAATATTAAATGATAAACTGCAAAGTATCGATGTCGTCATACAGGAACTAATCGAGAAGCATACAGAAAAAGAAGACGACGCTATAGACGCGATAAAGGCTACTTCTATAATTTAGCAAAAAGAAAGTCGAAAAACCATGCGAAGATGGGACCTTTAAAAAACGAGAACAGTGCTTTATCCCATGATCTAACAGAAGTATCTGAAATATTAAGAGCTCAGTACGAATCACCTTTCAGTATCCCAAAAACTGACAAATTGATAGGTGATAGAAACGCGTTCTTTGAAGAAGAACCACAAGGGGAAAGTATAACGGATTTCGACTTTACGATGGATGATATTACACAAGCCGTAGGGAAAATAAAAACACACTCAGCGGCAGGACCGGATAAATGGAATGCCACACTGATCAAAAACTGCAAGAATGCAATCTCTGAGCCCCTATATTGGATATGGAGACGATCATTAGACACGGGAGAAATACCGGGCATCCTGAAGAGCGCGAACATAGTTCCAATATATAAAGAAGGAGATCGATCCGAGGCCAAAAACTATAGGCCAGTGTCACTTACATCTCATCTCACTAAAATATTTGAAAGAATAGTTAGACAGAAATCTATGACGTTTTGGAAACTCAGAAAAAATTCACTGTTAAACAACATGGGTTTCGGTCGGGCAGATCATGCCTATCACACCTAATGGAACACTACAACAACATTATTGATGCACTTGAAAGTAATGAAAACTATGATGTACTATACACAGACTTTGCTAAAGCGTTCGACAAGTGTGACCATGGAATTATAATACATAAACTGAAATATATGGGAATAACGGGAAAAGTAGGGAAATGGATATATAATTTCCTTAGTGAGCGGCAGCAAGTCGTTACAGTACAAGGAGTATCTTCATCAGAATCAGAGGTCCTCAGCTCGGTACCACAAGGAACAGTATTAGCTCCATTACTCTTTATAATATTGCTAACTGACATAGATGGGGACGTTACGAGAGACAGCACAGTAACATCCTTTGCTGATGACACAAAGATCAGTAGAAAAATAAGAAACCCAGAAGATATAGGATCTCTACAAACCGACATAAACAGAATCTAAAGTGGACGGAAGACAACAATATGAAGTTTAACACCGAGAAATTTCAGCCATTACCGTATGGAAAAAAAGACCTAAAATCCATCGAATATTATACCCCAAATGGACAGGAAATTCAGAGAAATTCCAGAGCAAAAGATTTAGGGGTTGTAATGACAGATGATGCGAAATTTGAAACACAAAATAAGATAGCAGTAAACAGAGCAAAGAGAATAACGGGACAGATATTGAGAACCTTTAAACGAAGGGATATGAATGTAATGATTCCTCTACTGAAAACACTGATCATATCCAAATTGGAATACTGCTCGGTCCTAACATCCCCATATAAAAAAAGAAGACATTAGACAGCTGCAAGGGATCCAGAGAAGCTTCACAGCCAAGATCAACGGGTGCAAAGAACTAACTTACTGGGAAATGTTACGCGAACTAGACCTATATTCACTGGAAAGGAGAAGAGAGAGATACACCATTATTTACACTTGGAAAATAATGGAGAAACTAGTCTCTAATCTTAGTCTGAACCCTATAACTCCCAAAACAACGGTGGAAAGTAGAAACGGTTGACTGTGTCGTGTTCCCAAATTGAAGGCGAGACAGGGAACTTCCCTAACCCTGAAAGAAAATAGTTTTGTGGTGAGAGGACCAAACTGTTTAATCAGTTGCCCAAAGACTTAAGAAACACGAAAGGAGTTGCAGTGGACATCTTCAAAAGAAGACTAGACACCTGGCTCAGAACAATCCCCGATAAGCCGAGCGTAACTAGCTATGTGAGGTGGAGAGCACAAGAAACCAACTCACTACTTCACCAGGCTAACTCGAGAGGAGGGACGACAAGCTTGACCTTCGCGAAATGAGGAATCATCGCGCGGAACTTTGTAAGGTTGTAAGGTTTTATATATGTGTATTGGATATATATGTTTTTGATAATAATTACGTATACAGTATCAAAAACTTACATCTTCACTTGTTATTTTATTTTTTAGTATTTACAGTACTTCTAGCACCTTTAACAAAAAAGTTATTAATATTTCGTTTAGGGTCACTCTTATTGGGACACCCTGTATATAAACTTTATACATATATAAACTTTGACACCATAAACTTTGATGACGAATGCGTCGCCACCCCGCCCATCTCTGTTAATTATTTTGTGGTACAGGCTGATCTCCCCGTCTCTGTCAGTTAATTTTTTAAAAATTATTTTCTCGATTTGCATCACCTTACAGTCTTTGGTATACATATAATTAAATAATAATATCGTTTATATATACAACCAAAAGAATTAAATAAAACACCATTACATCATTCTGTTTATTTAGACGAATTATTGGAATCAATTTCACGAAATATATAGAAAATATATATACAATCTTACATAAACCATGGAATATATATGATAAAAAAAATAAAATAAAAAATAATAATAGCATAAGAATTACGAACGAGGAATATATATATAATAAAAAAAATAAAAAATAATAATAGCATAAGAATTACGAACGAGTAATATATATATAATCAAAAAAAAAAAAAATAATATACAAATCCGGACCTACCAGATATCTCGGGAGGGAGGCAATACAATCAGGTTTGAACACGGTAGAAGACATAATGGCTTGGGCTAGACCTAAAGAAGCTCTAAAAAAGCACTTAAAGCGTACATGGGACGAAATTATCAAAGATTCAAAGAGAAAAATGCGTGGTGGTGGGATGAAGAAGAAGAGGGTT
>JAJOZX010008360.1:0-60000 GCA_023014485.1 Bathynomus jamesi | reverse complement strand
TTTGGCACGCTGGCAGGCAAGGCACGTTTTGGTCCAATGTTTGACATCCTTCCGCATCGAGGGCCAAACAAAGCGAGAGGTAACCAGGTGTTGCGAAGCACGGATACCAGGATGGGAGGGCTTATGAAGATCCATGAAGACTGCTTTTCTGTGACATGGAGGGACATAAGGGCGAATAGCAGCTGTTGATACGTCGCAATAGAGGGGCACAGACAATCCTGGCATACTCATTTTCTTGAGGGAAAGTGAGTGAGTGGAGTCTTCTCTGAGCAGGTCTTGTAGTTCCGTATCCTTATCTTGATCCTGTGCAATAGCATTCCACAGTGTAGAGCTGAGGGTAACAGAAGTAATCTCTATTCTTGAAAGTGCATCCGCTGGAGTGTTCAAGACACCTTTGATGTGGCGGATATCTGTGGTAAATTGCGAGATATAATCAGTTGCCTGATGACTCTGGGAGAGTGGTTACAGCTGTTTTTATTGAAGACAGTGACCAAAGGTTTGTGGTCGGTAAAAACACAAAACTCTCGGCCTTCAAGGAAATGTTGAAAATGCTTCACGTTTAAGTAAATAGCAAGAAGTTCACGTCCGAAAGCACTATAACGCGTTTGGGCTGGCTGCAGCTTTTTCGAGTAAAACGCGATGGGTGCTTGTTGACCGTTAATGGTTTGTTCCAACACTCCACCGATCGCAACATCTGAGGCATCGACCGTCAGAGTTAGGGGGGCATCACTGATAGGAAATGACAGAGACAATGCACTATTGATAGCATTTTTGGCATTGTCGAACGCCTGTAAACTATCGCTACACCATACCAATTTCGTTACCTTGCGTTTGTGTGTGATCATAGCGTGTAGAGGAGCAAGAACACTGGCACAGTTTTTAATGAACTTGTGGTAATAATTGACCAAACCTAGAAACCGACGTAACTCACGCTGATTATTTGGCATAGGGTAATTGTTTATCACTTCACACTTGTCCTGAAGGGGGGTAATTCCGTGCTGCGAAATCGTGTGACCAAGAAATTCCAAGGTTGGCTGTGCAAACACACACTTAGATGCATTAATAGTAACACCGTATTGTTCTAAGCGTTGAAAGAGGAGTGAAAGATGTTCCTTATGTTCCTCTTCCGTTGAGCTGGCCACAAGCAAATCATCGATGTAGGCATAAACAAAGTCTAAGCCTCTGGTGACCTCATCTATAAACCTCTGAAAGGTTTGCGCAGCATTCCGTAGCCCGAACGGCATCTTCACAAATTCGAATAACCCAAATGGTGTACAAACTGCAGTCTTGGGAATATCCGAAGGCTCTACGGGAATGTGGTGGAAAGCCTTAACGAGATCTATTTTACTGAAGATAGATTTGCCGTGGAGAAGAGAAGTAAAGTCTTGGACATTTGGTACCGGATATCGGTCCGGGATGGTTGTCGAATTTAAAAACCGGTAATCCCCACATGGTCTCCAGTCTCCTGACTTCTTCTGGACCAGGTGTAGGGGAGAGGACCAACTGCTTTTGGAAGGTCTTATTATCCCAAGATCTATCATAAGCTGGAATTCCGATTTGGCAGCTTTCAGTTTGTCCGGGGCAAGACGTCTGGGTTTTGCAAACACAGGGGGACCTTTTGTTGTAATGTGATGGGTAATGGTGTGCTTAATGGTATCACCCATCTGCATCGGTTGAAGAATTCCTGGATATCGCTGGAAAAGGCACTGGTACATGGAATTAGGGGGAACGAGGGAAAGTGCAGAGTTCGAGGCGTCCGGAAGGGCAACCTGTTTGGCAAGAACAGAAAGCAGTGTGGCCTGGTCGCATAAGCGTCGCTTGTCAAGATCCACCAGGAGTTTGAAATGCTGGAGGAAGTCAGCGCCGATTATGGGATGCTGCACTTGAGCACAGATGAAAATCCACTTGAAGGATCGGTGAAGGCCCAAGTTTAGTTCACGCGACTGAGTACCGTACGTGGGTATGCGTGAACCGTTAGCAGCGTATAGAGGCGGAGATTCCGAGTGCTTATGACCAGATTTTTGAGGGAATACACTGACTGACGCTCCGGTATCAACCAAGAAATTGACACCAGAGTTCCTGTCCTTTATGAATAACAGGTTGGCAGTGCGAGTACTAGACGCCATTAGGACTCGCTGCTGGGGTTTTCCGACGAAAAATTGCAAGGGGAGATGCACTTCCTAGCCTTCTTTCCAAATTTCGAGTGGTAGAAGCAGATCTTCCCGGAATTCGAACGATGCCTCTTCGTAAATCTTGACCGAGAATGGCTTCTTTGCCGTTGATTTTGTAGCAGAGAACAAACGTGGTTGAGTTGTTGACTTAACTCTTTCACTTTCAACTCCAGTTCCGATTGTGTGTTCACGTTGTTGACCGGAGCTGTGTCAATCTCCACTACTTTGTCGGCAGTTTCTGCTAGTTTATCAACTGGAGTAGCAGGATCCATAGTGGCCAAGACACGCTGAGCTGATGGAGGAAGTTTCTGCAAGAACAACTGTCTAAAGATGTCCTTATCGAAGGTTTGTGCGCGTTCGCCTAGAGCGCACTGCATAGCCCTCAGCATTTGAGTGGGCTTACGGTCTCCAAGTTCTTCTTTTGAGATTAACTGATGTAGTTTCTCACGCTCGGAGACAGTGGTGCGGCACAGGATGGCAGACTTCAGATCGTTGTATGGGTCCTCACTCGTGGAAGTAGACACGATGACGTCACGGACTTCAGAGATGATGCTCGCTGGTAGAGAGGACAAAACATGATCGTATTTCGTCCTGCTAGTGGTGATCCTTCCCAAGTTGAATTGTGATTCCACTTGGTGGAACCAAATAAATGGATCACCCGGCCAGAAGACGGGGAGCTTTACGCTCAAGTGGGAGATGGCACCAGCGTCGTCAGGCATCTTCTCCTATGCTTGCTGACGTACAAGCAAGACGACAAGTTACCAACGAAGGAGTGGAGGTTGAGACGAGCGCAGGCACAGAGCGCACGGGCAGGGGTGAGGGGCAGAGGGCACGAGCGACATTACAGTCTGATCCTAGTCGCTCGGGTGAAGGGGGTGGTGGGCACGAACGACGTTACAGTCTGGTCCTAGTCGCTCGGGTGAAGGGGGTGATGGGCACGAACGACGTTACAGTCTAGTCCTAGTCGTTCGGGTAAAAGGGGGGAATCCAACTCCGGAGTCCCAATTGTTGGTTTACGTCGTCGTCGTTGGGCCTAGGCAAGCTACGGCTTGGGACCGTAGCGCATCTATCCGGTATAGGTTAACCTGGATGATGTAGCCATAAGCACTGCCGCTAGTTAAGTGCCAACCAGTGATTATCTCACTAGCCGTATTGAGTCCGTTAGGCGAAACTGCGACAGTACCAAAGGTGGAAAATATAACCCTTGGATTTCTATTATTTATTTGTAAAATGGACATGGTATTAGATTAAAATAATTATTTGAATATAAATAATTAACTGACAATTGTGATATATAATTAATTATGTTTACATACAATAAAATAATATAGTATACATAAAATTAGTATTAATGTGGTTCACAATTGAATTATGAGGGGTAACTAATTTAAAATGAATTTATAGCTATTCCGAAATTCAAGACGGTAAAATTAACATTTATCTTGGAACTAAAATAAGAGTATTCACTACAATAGCTTCTCTCACCAGCTATCTGCAAAGCAGACAGGATCCAGCTTTGGGACATGGATCTAGGGTTTAAAGCAGCCTAGCCCCACTACATTTAAAACCTCAATATAAGTAAAACTATGGTATTTGTCATTTACCATTACTTATTCGGACTATAGTGGATTTAATTTTCCCAGAAGAGTTCCTTGTTCCATGCACGGTCTGTGTGTATCATAAAAAACTCAGGGAACCATTCTAAGTTCATTCCCATCATGAAACGGACATGTTATGTGCCTTGAAAAGTGGACGCTCAATTCTGCCAGTTGAGGTTTAAGTTTTGATTTTGGCTAAAAATATAATAGTTACCCCTTTTTCTTTGATTTATTCAATCCGACGTGAATGCAACGAGTCTTTTACTTATATTGAGGTTTTAAATGTAGTGGGGCTAGGCTGCTTTAAATCCTAGATCCATGTCCCAAAGCTGGATCCTGTCTGCTTTGCAGATAGCTGGTGAGGGAAGCTATATTTATGGGACCTCTTTGCGAGAGACCCGTTGCCCACGTCGGGCTTGCATCCTGAAAAAGAAAAACTATGGTATTTGTCATTTACCATTACTTATTCGGACTATAGTGGATTTAATTATCCCAGAAGAGTTTTTTGTTCCATGCACGGTCTGTGTGTAGCATATATATATATATATATATATTAATGGAATAGATGTTAGCCCCACAAAGAAAAAAGAAAAAGAATCATTTTCCTCCATGTAGTCCTGTATATATAGTTTTTTCCATTTTATGTCATATTGTCCCTCATTCTGTTCTCGCATTTGAAAGAATTCCACAAGGCAAATATTCTGTATAGGGTGTGTTATAAGTCAGACTAGGGCTTCATTTAATCAATATCCTAAACTGAGGGTAGCACGGCGCTCATGTAACATGAATGCGGCCCGTTGCGCTAATTCCCGAATTATTATTATTATTAGCAGCACTATCTTGAGTTGATGCCTTCCCGGTAGCTTAACGGTTTCTGTGTCTGACTCTTGGCGGTGAGGCTCTGGTTCGCTCCCGATTGTTGGCTCCTGGATTGGGTTGGGCCGGCCACTCACCCTTTTACTACTCGATGATTTTAACAAGTGTAGAGCCGAAATCATACTGTTTTTTTAATATAGTATTTGCCCTTTTTAAGATAATCAAATAAATAATACGCAGTTTCATGTTAGTATACTAAAATTGACAATAAACATAAACATTCTATACAGCACAAAAATACACACTTTGAACGAAGGATATATATACTGTATATATATATATATATATATATATATATATATATATATATATATATATATATATATATATATATATATATATATATATATATACACTAAAAAATTACTATATAAAAATAAAAAATAGTAAGGAGAAATCTATATAGACATTTATATTAAATAGTAAAATATTAACATACATGAAATATATAGAAAATAAATACACATTAAAAAATTACTATATAAACATCAAAAATAGTACAGGGGAATCTATATACACATTTATATTAAATAATAAAAATTTAACACATGAAATATATAGAAAGACATTTGTGTGCATTAGGAGGCAGAGAAAGGCTAATTACAGTTTCAAGTAAGATGGTTATCTAATTTCTGTAAATTCATTTACTTGTATGTTCTGGGCTTATCGCAGACGCGTCATTTTTCACCTTATTGGTCATTAATAATTTTCCTTAAAATGACATCCCACATTTTCCTTAATGTCCCTTAAATGTACTTTAGTTGTCCGTTTTGAGCTTAATGAGTATCAAATTTTTTAAAATTATTATTAAAATTATACACAAGCTAACATTATTGGAGAACTTTTTCATATAAAATGATTCTTACGTGTGTATATATATATATACAGGGCGTCCCAAACAAATGTATACACACTTTAACAGCTGATAGCTCAATTGATGTTTCTTTCTTTCCAAGTTAAACCCATTAGAATTAATAATGGCAGTCAGACTAAGCTTTGAACAAAGGAAATTCATTCTAAAATGCTACTGGAAGTGTGAAAACACAGTTGAAGTGCAAAGACAGTTTAGGAGGGAGTTTCAAACAGATCCACCAACGCGACTTACCATCACTCGAATTAGAGATAAGTTTGAAGCCGATGGAACTGTTCAGAATGTCCACAAGAAGCGTTCCGGAAGACCACGGACATCGACAAGCCCCACAAAGCAAGAAAGAGTACTGAAACGTATCACCAAAGTCCAAGAAAATCTGTGCGGCAAGCGAGTCGTGAGGTAGGAATTTCAGAATCGTCTGTCCAACGCATTTTGAAGCGCTGTCAATGGAAAAGTACATTCCAAGATTAGTCCATGCTATTATGAAGATGATCCGGACCGAAGAGTGGAGTATTGCGAGTGGTACTTGGCACGATGTGGATGTGGATTGGACGAAGGGGTTTCGTAGAATACCATCCGCGTTCACCAGACCTCACACCACTAGACTTTTTTTATGGGGATACTTAAAAGACAAAGTCTACGCTATAAAACCTGCAACAGTCGCTGAATTGAGAGCAGCCATTGAACGAGAATGCACACAAATACCAAACGAAATGTTTCGTGATGTTTGCGATTCCATTGCTTCGCGTTATCAGCAGTGCCTGGACCAGAACGGACGTCAGTTTGAAAACAGGCGTTGACAAAACAATTAAATAATGTCTGTAGATTCTATTACATTTTGAAAATGAAATGTATTTTAATAAACACTGCCTTTATAAGTATTTAAAGTGTGTATACATTTTTTTGGGACGCCCTGTATATATATATATGTAGATATATGTGTGTGTGTGTGTGTGTGTGGTATTCTAACAACGTGAAAACATTTGTCTGTCGCTCCACGTCAAAATTACAGCAATATTTTTAATATCTTTTTAAAAGTTGCGTACAGGTTATTTGGACTAACCACATAATATTTGGATAGGAAAACGGTGTTACCAGATATTATTATTGAAATAGAATATTATTTATCAGATTCAGTGGGACTCGTACCCCCGACCACAAGGTCATCATAGTAAAACGGTGTTACCAGATATCATTATTGAAAGTATGATACCAATACTATACAAAGAAATCAGTATTGGATATGAGAAGACATATATGTGTGTGTGTGTGTGTGTATATATATATATATATATATATATATATATATATATATGAGAACGATAAGGCGGTACATATTCTAATTTCGAAAGTCACATAGAATTAAGAGAGAGAGAGAGTTACAAGGAGTTATAAGGACAACAGAAGTCCTTGAAGACCTTTCGTTCCACTCGGGGAAGTTCCTTTTATTAAAGTGTTCATTTTTAACTAGATTTTTAACTAGATAGAAAAACATCCGACCCTTAACCTCTTTCGTAACAGCTACAAGGTTATATGATGTGTTTTTATAAAAGAAAGTGTTTTATAAGATTTTTATGAAGGCAAAAAGAAAGATGATATATTGTTCGAAGGTTATTTAGCCCCTTTCGTAACAACTATAAGGTTATATGATTCAAAGAAACTAAATTTACGAGCAAATCTCCTTAATAATCTCCTAAATAATATATATACAGAATCAATATAAAAATTAAATTTTAGCACTAATTGATATATTGATAACTGGACGGATATATATATATATATATATACATATATGTATACACTAGGCCAAATGGTTGGTTGTGCCTGCTGGCAGTTACGCCGGACGGCACTGCCTTCTAAGCCAACTGGCTGAATAAGATCTTTTAAGCTAAGTGCAAAGACCAAGAGTTTTATTATGCGTCTGGCGGTCAGGCGAAATGATGCCCTCTCTCTCCTCTCTTAGGTTAAGGGTCACCTTCTTAGGTTAGGGTCATCTCCTTTTGGGGAGGTCATCCTCCCTTTCCCCCCAAAGTTCCCCTTCATGCAATTTGAGGGTTACCCCCACCCATTATTGCATAACTCCCTCCCCCATTATCCCCGCCCCTTCATGCAACTGGGAGCTTCCCCCACCCTCTTTGTAGCATAATCCCTTCCCCTTTTGCAACACTGACCAACAATGCAATTGCATATACTCTCGAACATGAGCAGCCATACTACTAACGTCAAAACATTATTCATCTTTATTTGTCTTTTATTTCTTTTATGTAATAATTCTGGAGTATCCCGTTTCAACATCCAGCAGTAATCAGCCATCATGCTGATGTCCCACCTTCCCTGATATCTCTTCTCCATTTTGTTTGATGTCTTGGTGAAACCAAGCATTTATAAGCAATTATAGGCAGTTTTTAATCAAAATTTAATGAAAATTACTTACATATGTAATATGAAATATGACATTTTTGTGAAAAATCTGTATGTGATGGCGAAAAATTAATATTATTTTCGAAATCAGCGTGCAAAAATTACTATATAAGTGATAAAATATTTCGGACAACAAAACCATCGCAGGCCTGTGATAATTAATGTACAACTTACAGTATATGTAAAAGTGTAGAAGTCTTAGGTCACATTTCAGTAGACATAAATTGTACACACACACACACACACACACACACACACACACACACATATATATATATATATATATATATATATATATATATATATATACACACAGGGTGGTCCAAACGTCCCTATCTATTATACTGAAATCCTGATATTTCTATTTTATTTTCTACAGGTCATACAAAATTATGATGGATGTACAAGAACGTGTGATGATAGTAACACTACGTATCCAAGGGAAGAAGTGCGAAGAAATTCGAAAAAAATTCGAAAGATTTCACAAACCAGGACCTACAAAGTAATTCGCAAACTGGTCAGTAAATTTAAAACAGGATCTGTTCATGATGAGGCAAGATCTGGTCTAATTATTTTGAAATTAACATTAAAAAAGAAGAGTTACCATATTCAAGTGCTGCATGAGTGACACGAACAGGATTATCCAATACGAGCTACCATGTGCACAAAATTCATTGAAAAAATTCATACCGAAAACTTATTCAACCACATTCCCTTCAGCGATGAGACGACATTCCAAGCATGCGGAAAGGTTAATCGACATAATTGTCGTATCTGGGCTCGTGAAAAGCTACGGTAACAGGGCCAATTTATCTTGACTTGCTTCAGCAACCCCAACTTCGTTCAGGTGGCATTCTCGACACTGTTGTCTTTCAACAAGATGGAGCTCCATGTCACTGTGCAAACTTCGTTCGGGCGTACCTTGATTGAGCTCTTACCAAATCGCTGGATTGGACGTGGTGGAAACAGGACGTGGGCAGCATCATCTCTGGATTTAACACCATTAAACTTCTTTGCGTGGGGCTTTATAAAGTCTGAGGTTTACCAACCAAGCGTTACAGACCTGCAGGATCGGCGAACCCGCATTGTTGCGACAGTCGCTAAAATAACCACAGAGATGCTCGAGAATATGTTCCGCAATGCAGTGGACAGATTTGAGATTTGCAGAGACGCTGATGGTGCTCACGTCGAATCTTAGACCTAAGCTTGATAAGTAAATATACATCTAATTATGTTATCACAATTTTATACTTAATACAATTATTTCAGCAAAAAAGATAGGGACTTTTGAACCACCCTGTATATGTTACAAATGGGTAATACATATATATGTTACACAGAGGGTTATTTTGAGTTGTACCATATATATATATATATATAATATATATATATGTGTGTGTGTAAAAATGAACGATGAATAACTCGGACATCCATATAATTCTTATATTCATTCATATAATTCTTATGTTCATTCGTATACTTCGTATATTTATATAATCCTTATTTATATATATATATATATTCATTTCTACATATCAATCCCAAAATCGAATCAAGCTGACACGAGTTTGGATAAAACTTTGATTTTGCTTTCTATTTTATAATTGGTGAATTATTTCTTTGTAAACTACATAATCATTTTGTATATAGACTAAACTCTTATAAAGCTGACACGAGTTTGGATACATTTTTTATTTGCTTTTTATTTTATAATTAGTGAATTATTTCTCTTTAAACAACGTGATCATTTTCGTAGACTTAGCTTAATAATGTAATCTTGTTCATTTCTTGTATACATTCTCTCTTCGTTGTAAAAGATGAAGTCATGTCCTGCTTAACGTTTAATTTTTAATCTTAAGCCTTTCATTTTTGCCCATGTGCATGTTTGTTTGTAATTCGTGATGGGAAGGCATATGTCAATTTCCATTTTTAGTTAACTCGGCAGATCATGATAACATCAGATCTGTCAATATGCGGTTTAAAATAAAAATATGGCTTCCTCTTGCTTAGCAGTTTAGACATTTCTTCAGCAAAAATATTTGTTGTCTTTAAATGTTTTGTAAAGTAAATCAGCTTATTGAGAATAATAAAAAAAACAAAAAAAAACAAAAACAAAACAGATCAGCATTAAATAATAATGACGTCAGTAGGAAGTTCAGTATAAAAGCCAATAAAATTTCTCCAATGTTCATTCTGACTAGACTGATCTGACTTAGAAGCTCAGCGTTACCTGTAACATTTTAGTAAAATATAGTAAGAAATATCTTTGTCTTCTCCTTCGAGCCTTGCTCTCTTCAAAGAACTTAGTCTTAAAGACAGAAAAATAATTTCCCAATACGTTATAAGAAAAATCGGGGAACCTTCAGATAATTTAGTTAGGGGGTCACAGAATCCTCCGATCCATTACAAGAAGAAATCGGAGAGTAGTATAAGAAAAACTTCTGCGATTTCCTATACGGTATCAGCTACTCCAGAGTAACAAATCCGTTGCTGCCACTTAACCAGAACCCCCGTCAACTTCGAACCGACGAAGGCCATAGACGAAGGGGTTAACATATATATAAATAATATAGGGTGGGAGAAAAGTCTTTAAGGATTTTATACATACTGTAAAGCTATTTAGTTAACAATATTTGCTGAAATCTCCATTTTAGGAGATTTCAATGTTTACCACCACCTTTGGCTTTCCTCCCATTTCACTGACATCCCTGGCGAAAAAGCTTACAACTTTTCCTTCCTAAATGACCTGGAGCAGATTGTACAGCACCCTACTCGCATCCCCGATCGCCTTCGACATAGGCCCAACATCCTGGATTTATTTCTTACCTCTCATCCTTCTTCTTACTCTGTCAAACTTTTTTCTCCGTTGGGCTCCTCCTTCACAATCTTATATCTGGTTCCTGTCCTATCACACCAATTCGGCGTTTGGGTCCTGCCAAGAGGAGGCGCCTTTGGCACTTCGGCATTTCCCATGGAATGATTAATGCTTCCTGGCCGGGGCCATTCCGAGTGTGCTGAGCGCATCACGGAGGTGATTCTCTCGGGCATGGAGGCGTATATTCCAAATTCTATTCCAACTACCAATGCAAAAAAACCTTGGTTTAATTTTACTTGTTCTAATGCTATCCTTAACAGAGAGGAGGCTTTCGGAAGGTACCGTCGTCATCCAACTCCTGAATATCACTTACCTTATGTTTGTGCCCGGAATCGTGCAAAATCTGTTCTTTGACTCGCCAAAAATTCCTTTATCTCACAAAAATGGGAAAACCTATCCAATTCTAATTCTTCTCACTCTTTCTGGCATCTAGGTAAGAACCTCTTCAACAACTTTACTTCCTCTTCTTTCCCTCCTTTTCTCCATTCTGACGGCTCATTTGTCGTCTCTTCTCCTAACAAAGCTGAACTCTTCGATCAAACTTTCGCCTTCAACTCAACTATGGACAATTCTCATGCTGTTCCTCCATCTCCTCCACTTTGCCTTCCTGCTGGAAGTTCGCTTTCATTCAGCCTTTCCCAAAGAAGGGTGACCGCTCTCAACCCTCCAACTATCGTCCAATTGCTTTGATTTCTAGCCTTTCTAAAGTTTTTGAATCTATCCTTAATAGGAAGATTCTTAAACACTTCTCTTTTCACAATCTTTTTTCAGACCGTCAGTATGGGTCCGCAAGGGACGCTCTACTGGCAATCTTCTTCCATATCTCTGACTCCTGGTTACCGTCGTTTCGGGATTTCGGTGAAACTTTTGCTGTTGCGCTGCGCATATCAAAAGCTTTTGATAGAGTCTGGCACAAATCTTTAATTTCGAAACTGCCCTCCTTCGGTTTCTATCCTTCTAGCTGTGCCTTCATCTCTAATTTCCTTTCTGGCTGATCTACAGCTGCTGTTGTAGATGGCCACTGTTCTTCTCCTAAAGGTATCAACAGTGGTATTCCTCAAGGTTCTGCCCTGTTACCCACTCTTTTTTTTTATTTATTAATGATCTTTTAATTCTCACTTTCTGTCTTTTTCACTCCTATGCCGATGATTCCACTCTTCACTTCTTCACCCGCTTCCCAAAGCGTCCCTCACAGCAGTCACTCCATGAATCGCGTGGGGCGGCTATGGGACACCTGACCTCTGATCTTTCTGCTATCTCTGATTGGGGCAGAGAAAACCTTGTGGCCTTTAATGCCTCAAAACCTCAGTTCCTCCATATGTTTACTCGTCACAATCTTCCACACGACTATCCCCTTACTTTCAACAACACGCAACTCAGTCCTTCCTCTTCTCTTTAGATTCTTGGCGTTTCCTTCTCTCGTGATCTTTCCCGGAAAGATCACATATACTCTTTAAAACAGCTTCTAAGAAGTTAGGTGTGCTGTACCGGCTCCGTAGTTTCTTCACCCCAACTCAGTTGCTGTCTCTATACAGGGGTCTTGTTCGCCCCTGTATGGAGTATGCTTCTCATGTGTGGGGTGGTTCAACGTACACAGCAGTACTTGACCGGAAGGAATCAAAGGCTTTTCGTCTCATCAATTCCCCACCTCTTACTGATTGTCGTCAATCTCTCTCTCTCTCTTCGCCGCAATGTTGCCTCACTTTCTCTTTACTCTCGCTATTATAACGAATACTGCTCTTCTGAATTCTCTAACTGTCTAACTGCATGCCTCTTCCTTTGAGGAGAGCACGCAGTACCAGACTTTCTACACTTTCTCATTCTTTGTCTGTCCAACTCTCTAACGCAACGATTAATCGATATTTTCAATCTTTCATCTACTCAACCGGTGAACTCTGGAACAATCTTCCTCAATCCATCTTTCCTCCAGTCTATGATTTCACATCTTTCAAAGGCAGTGTCTAGGCATCTGGAAAACCCTGGACCTTGATTTTGGCTCTCTTCTTCTATGGGGGTCCTTTTGTGGGCATTCGCTCTTGGCCCCTCTTTCCTGCATAAAAAAGTGTTCAAATGATGAAACAAATCAAACAGAGTTTAAAAATTTTATTCATACAAATATTTTGTTAAATTGTAATTTAATCTTCAAACAGTTCTCACTCTGCTATGATACATTTGTCGATTCTGTGAAACTCTTCATTGTTCTTCTGAACATATTGAGTAGGATCCTTTTCAGCTGTTCATCTATTCTGCGGCCAAGGGCATTCACATTTCGATAGATGAAATCAGGAGGATAGAGTCTGTGACGCAAATAAGCCGAAAGCCAGAAATCACATGGAGTTAAATCAGGTTATCTGGCTGGACATTCAATGGGACCTCGCCGCCCAACCTATCTTCTTTCAACGTTCGGACCCAGAATCTCACAGGCAGCTGTAGAGTAATGTGATGGCGCTCCATCATGTTGATAAAGCCAATTCCTGCCAACGCCATTAGTAAACTGTGGCAAAACTTTGTCTCTCAATAGCTGGTACCATCCATCGTATCTCTCGATATGTCAAAGGAAACGAGTCCCCAATCACCAATGCACGCCCAATCTGTTAGTGTAGCTGTTTTAACGGGTTTACCCAATCGTGTTTTGGAATTTTTTTCGGACAGTAGTGAACATTGTGTCTGTTTCCTTTACTCGTTAAACCGAAGACACATTCATCTGAAAATTTGATCTTTCGAACGGAATGTGGATCACTGTTGAAATTTTGTCTCGTTGTTTCAACAAACTGCAGCCGTCATTGAGAATCATAATCGTACATGACCTGAGAGTAAATGTGTTTGCAATTGTGGTCCCCCTCTGATTTCAATATTTTTGCTACTGAAAATTTGGAAATACCCAATTCCTATGCGACTTTTCTCGTTGGATCGACTTGAAAAGTGGCGAGGACATTTTCTTTGTTATTGTCTCCTGTCGCCATTACTGGCCTTCCGATTCTTCGACGATCTTTTACCAGGTTCCCTGTTTCAAAAAGTTTGAGCTTCCAGTATCAAAGAGTGGTTGCATTTGTTGGTGGTTTATAATATTTTTGTTGAAATAAATGCAAAAATTTCTTCACAATTATTATAAGAAATAGTCCACGATAAAAGATACACTTTTTCTTCATTGCTGTATTCAATCCTTACTGACATGGCACTGACTAGGGCTAGGGCCCTCCTGTTCTAGCCTAGGGTTATTCCTGGTCTTGTATAGTTGCTTTGAAAAGTATCGCATACACTGCAGTGATATATTGGAATTTATTTATTATTAGCAAATTATTTGTATGTATAAAATCCTTAAAGACTTTTCTGCCCCCTTGTGTATATATATATATATATATATGTGTGTGTGTGTGTGTGTGTGTGTGTGTATGTATACATATATATATATATATATATATATATATATATATATATATATATATATATATAACAATAATAATAATAATTAAATTTAAAAATTTAGAGAGCACTACATCCCGCCCGTGACGACTGACCTGACCAAGAGTCAGAGAGATATGCAAGAAGATCGCCAGTAGAGCATCCTATTTGAAACCCATACTGATGATCTGAAAGAAGATTGCGAGAAGAGGTGTTTAAGAATCTTCCTCTTAAGGATAGATTCAAAAACTTTAGAAAGACAAGAAATCAAAGTAATTGGGCAGTAGTTGGAGGATTTAGAGCGGTCACCCTTCTTTGGGACAGTCTGAATGAAAGCGAACTTCCAGCGGAAAGAAAAAGTACTACATGAAAGACAAAGACGAAAAAGTTTTCCTAGACAGGGTGTCAGCCAGAAGCCCAGTTCTTGAGAGCAACAGGAGGGACCGTACGCCTTCCTTGAGTTGAACCCAGATAGGGCAGGAAAGAACATCTTTGGAAGAGATTCTAATTTCAAACATAATAAAGTCAGAGGGAGTTGGAGATGGAGGAACAGCACCGGAGTCGTCCATGGTTGAGTTGGAGGCGAAAGTTTGGGCGAAGAGTTCAGCTTTATCGGGAGAAGAGACGGCAACTGAGCCGTCGCGTCGAAATGGAAAAATAGGAAGGAAAAACGAAGAAATTGTTGGAGAGGTTCTTGGCTAGGTGTCAGAAAGAGCGAGAAGAATTAAAATTTAAAGCTTTTCACATTTTTGTCTGGTGAAGGAATTTTTGGCGAGTCGAAGAATAGATTTTGCATGATCCCGCGCAGAAATAAGCTAAGTGAGAGTCAGGAGTTAGTTGAATAAAACAACGTCACATGATCCAGTCAGAACACGGCGAGACCCCTATGGATGTTTTCGTGCAGGAGGTCAAGTACCCTTTTCTGCGAGTACCTGAGGCCTACTTGGAATTTATATCATACTAACCTGTTTTTTATTTATGCCTAAGTCTACTATACTTTATTTTATTAATAAATTCCTCATTTTAGTAAACCCAACATACTAATAACTAAATTGCACTCGAACAAGATGTCCACGAAGGCTACCCACATGCAAACCTCACTGAAAACACCCTAGCTCACTTTCAATAATGAAAATACCATCGTTGCAGTCATATTAAATTTAATCCATAAATTCAATTTAACTTAATTTACAGTTTAATCCTTTTACGAAGAGTATATTTCTTCAAAACAAAAAGTTTGGATTTTATTGTGATTCAAAACTAACACACACGTGGGTTTATTTCCCGACAACTAGACGATACCTAACGGGTGATTTTTTTTTTTAAACACTTTACCCTTTAAAAGTTTTTTTATTAATTGAAATAAAAACATGGAATTTTTACTGTATCTTGTCTACACACGGGGAATTAGTCCCCTAGTGCAAAACATGCTCTCTGTGGTATTCTCTCAGTTCACGATACTTGCACATACTTTCAACGGGAGAGTCCTGTCTAACAGATTTCCTGCTCGTTATGATACAGGAATATCATAGCCACCAACCTCACCAGATTTAAACCACTGACTTTTATCTGTTGGGTTATTTAAAACATTTTGTGTTGAAACAGAATTTACAGACAACAGAATAACTGAAAGCATCGATTGAACAAGAAATTTTTTAAATTTTAACCGATACTCTGTCCAGAGTACTACAAAATTTGTTGTTGATGTGGAAAGAGTTAGTGAGCTGAGAGAACATCACATAGCTCATGTTTTGCACTTGGGGACCAATGTTGATTGCGGGGTTTCTCCTGGGATGCCGTCCCTTCACCCGGTGACCCTGAATGTTGTAGGATCACTCACTGTCCCGTTCGTGGGTGGGTGACAACTTTGACAATTATTCAATACACCGATGGTAACGACATGAAGATGATAGCATGAACCAATTTTGATGGTAGCGTGGTCCATTAGGTCTTATAATTCTACACAATAATTATGTTACCGTTGATGTAGTAGCGCAACAATTACTGTAGATGGTAGTGTGATAATTTATTATGTTTACTTCACTCCTCAACTAAGTAACCAAAGAATGTTTTACCTTCTCAAAGTTTTCAACTTACTTTATATTAATGAGCGTGTCTCTGTCACTGTTATTATGAAACACTGTTATTATGAAACAACAAAGTTTTAATATTTAATTTTAAGTTTCACATATTAAATTAGACTTCTTACGTTATATAATTAATAAAGGGGCATATGCCTTAGTTTGAAATAAAATAGGCCTAAGGAAACGGGAGTACGGCCTAAAGCGGAACAGTAGGCATAGGACCGAAAGGAAATCCCCTTTCAAACGCTCTTGGGACGAAATAAATTGACTTTAGAGAATCCCTTGACTGGTATTCTCACACCCCATTGGCTAAATAAAACGCTATGTGTTCCAATAAGATTAGATTGTTTTTACATGCAGAAAGTCATGTAGCCTCTCCTGTAGTTTTACCGAGTCCTACTTAGAATTTAGATCACACCTTTGAAGCCCTAACTTATGTTTTTTATATACAGTATGTCATAATTTGTACTATATATATTACATTATTAATAAATCCTTCATTTTTACAAACTCAATAGTAATTCTACATGTGTAGGGAGGGTATACTAAATATTTCATGTTTTTATTTCAATTAATAAAAAAATACAAACCTTTTAAAGTGTCAGATATTTAAAAAAAAATAACTCTATATATAAACATGTAAAAAGGGTGGCCACAAAATCCGTTTGCATGAAAAACAAGGGCAACATACAGATATGCTGTAATTTTACTGCAAAGGGACTTTGTGGCCACTCTGTAGAAACATTTATAGAAACGTTGCATTGTAGTACAATGTAAGAATATATTATTATTTCCGGTGGGACATTATACTCCCATCAGTCGCGAAAGAGTTAGTGGAACACTTCAAACCGCCCGTGACCGAAAAAAAATGCGAAACAGAAGAATATCATCACACATTACAATGATTAATATAGAAAAAAAAGTTAAGCTATCCATAATAATATTTTATGGCTCTATGACACACGTGACTACATTCAACTCAATAATTTTATCTATACGTATACAAAAAATACATTTTCTTGATTACACTTACGGGACCGTTCTGTGAAATGTATATCTTAGTTTTTAAATACACGAGAAATTAAGACTTTCTTGCGCATAAAGATATAAATCCATGCAAAAATTTAACAGCATTGAAGACAACTCTCTTTATGACCCTTGCAACAGGAAGCCTCAAATGACTTGCATTTCTTACGTTATAATTATGAGAGGAACAAGTACTTATTTTAACTGTGTCAGAGAAGTGATATTTTCTTCTTGGAAAAACAATTTTTAAGGAGACAAACGTTGACAGAGACAAATTTTATTAATGTTAAGCAGATCTAAACTTTTACAGTATATATGATAGTTCATCTCTATAGAAATGTATTGTGTCGAGATGAAAGCACATTATATATTATCTGATTTTGCCTTATCTGAAGCTGATTTTTTACCGTATGAAGTACACCACCCAAAATTATAATCGGCATTAGTGAGAATATGTATGAGAAAAATAAATTAATCTTGGTGCTCAAATAGGAAATAAATCTCCAAAAGAATACAGAATAAATCGCACTGAAAAAATTGTCCCTTAAAAAATTAAATAAGTTTTTTAAACTTAAATTGATTTTGGAAAATGAATACCAAATGGTTTGAATTATTTAGGAGCCTAATTCTCTTTTTAAAATAGCTGGAACTAAAGAAATTAAAGAAAAATTGGATCACTTTAACATATTGCTTCCCAGGAACCTCTAACATATTGCTTCCCAGTGTTAATCACTTTAACATTGTTTCCCAATATTTAGGATAAGGAGTACGATAAAAAATGTTCGCTTTAAAAGGAAAAGTAAATCATAAAAAGTAAATCATAACATGTTAAAATATTAGATTGAAAGTAAATTTATTAGAATTGTTGCGCTATATGGTCACACAAAGTAAAATATGGATTTCGGAAGAATCGGTCACGCCACATCATTTGCCACAAGTACGAATTGAATTGATTAGCTCCTTTTTGCATCCTTTCATTTTCTTTATATATTTAATGTAGGTTAACTGAATGCCCGGTTAGGTCAACTGTACGCCCTTGACGATTGGTTAGGTTAAGTTGTGATATTTTCGTTAAAAGTAACGAAAATATCACGACTTAACCTAACCAATCATCAAGGGCGTACAGTTGACCTAACCAGGCATTCAGTTGACCTAACCGGGCATTCAGTTAACCTACATTAAATATATAAAGAATGCCCGGTTAGGGCATTTATAGCTTTGTTTACGGTCGGTAGGTTATCTCCTAGATTACCACCCTCTTTCTAACCAACCAACCTTTCTCTTTTTAACATATTGGTTCCCAGTGTTAATCACTTTAACATATTGTTTCCCAGGAGGGATCACTTTAACATATTGCTTCCCGAATGCTTTGGGAAGCAATATGTTAAAGTGATCCGAAAAATTAAATAATAGTTTCATAATTTATATTTGTTTGAATTAAAAAAAATTAAAATTTGTTTTATTATATCAGTATTAAAAATATAAATAGTATCCACATAAGAATTATACAAATTCCATTTGAAACAAACTAAATTTGTACGAGTCTTTTATGGACACCCTGTATACTGAAAAGTATATTCTGTAAAGTAACTTTCAGCCATTTCCCAACAAACTACCGTTTGTTCGTTTGATGGAGTTGTTTAACCTTCGCAATATCTAGGGTCATATGACGGAGAGGACCTACAGCTTTACGTGAGATCCAAGCTACGGATCGCTACATAATTTGACGCGAAGGACGGTCACCCATCAAAATACCACCCAAACCCAATGTCGCTTAACTTCGCTAATCGACGGGAAGCGGTATTAAGACACTGGTCACGACGTAGCCGAACAAATCAGTATGACATCTCTGTGTCAAGGTCTGATACAGAGTGGTTTTGAGACTATACATCAATTTGTTGTTTCGGTAACTGCGTCTAATACTATACTTATGAATGGTAGGATTGCATAAAAAGCGATTAGAAGATATCAATACTTAACCGAGACATACCTTAGTTTACTTAGTCTACTGGACCAGCCATATGGCGAAGATATTTGGGTGCTACTGTAGTATGCGGTCTACCTTTAAGTTTCTACTGAAGTATGCGGTCTACCGTTAATTTTCTACTGTAGTATGCGGTCTACCGTTAAGTTTCTACTGTAGTATGCGGTCTACCGTTCAAAATATTTAAAAGGAATTGAAAATGAATTGAAAGGAATTATAATTTAATTTACACAATTAAGGAATTATTAAAGAAGTTAAACATACTACTACCGCATACTTAACGGTAGACCGCATACTACAGTACGCCCTTGATGATTGGTTAGGTTAACTCGTGATATTTTCGTTAGTTTTAACGAAAATATCACGACTTAACCTAACCAATCGTCAAGGGCGTACAATTAACCTAATAATAAAATAATAAGAAGATAAGAAGCTATAATTAAAAGGTAGACCGCCGAATCGTAGGTAGACCGCCGAATCATAGGTAGACCGCATACTACAGTAGCACTGATATTTGTTCACCGACCGAAAGTCAAAGTGGTTGTATCCCTTGTCCTTAAGCGTCACATATAGTGTATGTAGTTTATAAAAGGGTATATTAATTACTAATTGGGTTACAAAAATTAATCCAATCCGAAAAGGGAGCGTCTACTGCTATTAAAAGATAAGTAGTTGAAAGTTTGTAATTAAAATATACATTCATCTTTTATTCTATTATCTTATGCATTATAATTGATGCGGTCAAAAGGCCAAGAAGGTACACGGTTGTAACCTCAATGAATATCATATCCTAACATTTCTACTCTAATTTGCTTATGCATTTTCATTTAATTGTGTTAATTTTTAATTTAAAATTCTTAAGTAAAGATATATTATCTCAAGTGTATCTCTTATATTATCTCGGGTAAAAGGCTTTTCAAGGTAAAGATTCGTTTTAACTGCCCCCTATATAAAAGAAATAATACAATTAAAATGTATTTCTTTTATATAGTCTTTATGTATTTGATAGTTTAGTAGACTTTTGAACAGGTTGTCTATTGGTAAAAAAATTTTAGATTGCTTTAAGATTGAGTTGCCTATTGGGGAATTCTTCGCTTCCCCAACAGGTAACGGAATATTCTGGAAGGAGCACGTGACGACGATTGCAACATGTCTGTTTCCTTAGATTCTTGCCACTTAATTGCCTGTTTTAATTAAATACTATTTCTAATAACCGTTATAATAATTTTTTGTATACATGTTAATTCTCTAATTTCCTTTATATAGTTTTTATGTATTCAATAATTTAGTAGCCTTTAGATTAAGTTATCTATTGGGAAAAAAATCTTTAGATTGTTTTATTGTTTTTTAATTTGAGTTGCCTATTGGGGAATTTTTTCGCTTGTGTATTTAACTCATTTACTTGGTAAATTCTGTCTATTTCTTTCTTGTCCCTGAAGATGTGACTATATCACGAAAGCGCTCGGATTTCGTGTTTCCTTTTCCTTTTCCCTGTTGTTCTTTGCTTATTAAAAAGATCACGTGTTGTTCTGTGATTTTATTGCACACACACATATATATATATATATATATATATATATATATATATATATATATAGTGCTCGAAGTGAGGCGGGATGGGGTGGGATGTCATCCCACAACTTTTAATTAAATGTAAAATCATCCCACTACTTCATATTTACCTTAAAATCATCCCGGAACTTTACAATCTAAATATGATTTTCCAGAAATAGAACAGGCTTTTTGTTAGCTTATTTGTTTCAAGTGCAAGATCTGTGAAAGCCGTTTGGAATAATTATATAGCTTTGCATCAGCACTTTCATGAAGCCTCGCTTGATAAAGAGCGTGCAGAAGTGGATCGATGTCAGTATGCTGGACTTAAGAAAAAATTAAGCGATGCAAATTTTGTTCTTAACATGGGACTAATGCTTGACGCATTGACAGAACTTGAACATCTTTCAATTAAACTACAGGATAGACGAATTTCTTTGCCAGAAGCTCATCATCTTATAGATATAAAATTCCATGTTTTTCAGTCAATGGCATATAATGCGGGTAAATTTTATGAGGCAGCTCAAAATGCACACAGAATATTAGAATTCCAGGGAATTAAGTTAAAAAATGGCAAAGTACCTGAAATTAACCAACAAGAGTTTTTTGTGAAATTAAGTGATAAAATAACTAATAGAATGTTTACAACAATTGCTTCGCGATCATCTCTGAGTGAAACAGATAAGCAACTAAATAAAGTGAAATACAATGAACTAATCAACAATTTAGAAATATATGATTTTTCTAGATGGCCTAACAAAGACAAAGGTCTGTGAAAATGACGCAGTCCAGGGATTCCGCGAACTTGTATTCAGTAGTAATTTTGATATTATGCCAAATGATTTGAAGCCACTCAAAGCTGCAATAAACACTTTGATAATATCAACAGCAGAATGTGAGAGATCATTTAGCAACATGAATCTTATCTCTTCTGAACGAAATTCTTTGTGCATGAAGACTGCATCTAGTCTAATGTTTATTTCAATGACTGGCCCACCAGTAAGCAGTTTTGATCCCGTAGACTATGTTAAATCTTGGCTAGAAAAAGGTCGCCGAGATGCAGATAACACGAATTGCCAAGCTCCAATAAACAAGTTTGCGCACAGCCATAACACTGGTAACATCTGGAAACTATTTTAAAGGTATGATGATAAAATGAATTTCACATAAATTAAAGGAATGATTATTTACAGATATTTTATTTTTGTAACAGTTTTTTTTAATGGCAGTGTAACGAATATTTTTTTCTCGATTTTGTATATATATATATATATATATATATATATATATATATATATATAATATATACAAAAAAATTTCTAATTACATAAAAATCTGCCATTTCCGGAGGCTGAGGCTTTGCACATTATGAAAATTTCGAGTTTATATATTATGATTCGAGTTTACCATCCCGCTACCTTTTTTTTCCCACTTCGAGCACTGTATATACATATACACGAGGGTAATTCAATAAGTATCCGCACTTTTTAATTTCACATCTGGTAGATTAATTATAAACACATCACTTCTGAACATAGTCTCCCTGTTTCTCAATACACTTAGTCCAGCGATCTACAAGCTTCCTAATGCCATCACAGAAGAATGTTTTTGGCTGTGTGCGTAGCCAGTCATGCACCGCCTCCTTCAGGTCATCATCGCCTTGGATGCTAAAAATCGAAGGTGCCAGGTCTGGACTGTAGGCTGGATGCTTGATAACTTCAAATTTAAGTTCTTGAAGGCATTTTCTAGTCTGATCAGCGGTATGAGGGCGCGCATTGTCGTGTAACAGAATAACACCTTCCGACAATCTCCCTCTCCGTTTTGTGCGAATTGCTTGCTTTAACTCATTCCGAAGCATGTCAGAATACGATGCACTTGTTACTCTAGTTCCACGCTCTAGATAATGTTCAAGGATAGGGCCCCGTGTATCCCAAAACAGTGTCAGCATAAATTTACCTGCTGATGGCTGCGCTTTGAACTTTCTTGCAACGGGAGATGTTGGATGCTTCCATTGCATGCTCTGTCGTTTGCTTTCTGGTTCATAGTGATGGATCCAGGTTTCATCTCCAGTGATAATGCGCACCAAAAAGTTTTCACCATTATGATACACGCCAAAAGACGAGAGCAGACGTTCATACGATTACGCTTGTGCTCTTCTGTCAACTGTTTGGGCACCTATCTTGCACAAACCTTGTGAAAGTCAAGAATGTCATGAACTATCGAATAGGCTGACCCTTGACTGATGTCTATTGACGATGCAATTTCTTTTATTGTTATTCTTCTGTCATCGAAAATCATGGCTCTGGCTTCTTCCTGCTTGTCACCACTGGTTGATGTTGACGGTCGTTCTGAGCGCTGAGCATCTGTCACACATGTCCGACCTTCCTTGAACATTTGAATCCACTCGTACACACTTCGCCGTGGTAACGCATTATTCCCATACTGAGCACAAACGCGTGTGAATTTCAGCTCCTTTCACACCTTCTGCCCACAAAAAACGAACCAAGGATCTCTGTTCTTTCAGAGTACAAATTGAAAGCGGCGCAGCCATGCTCACTACTCGTATGATATGTGAGAGTACGAGTAGCCTAAATAAGCATATACTGTTGCTAGCCTAAGTAAGCCTATACTGTTGCTAGTCTAAATAAGCCTATAGATCTCAGTTTGGCTCGTTATTACGAGTATATATTATATATACACTAAATTATCACTAAAATAAAAAGTGTGGATACTTATTAAAGTACCGTCGTGTGTACACACACATATATATATATATATATATATATATATATATATATATATATATATATAATATATATATATATGGGTGTCACTTAAATGCAAAGTTTGAAATTTTCATGCTGACACCCCGCGAATCTATTCCATTGGTAAAAAAAACATGGTGACTGAAAAATCTTTTTATTTGAATAACTATAAAAGGTCGCCCCCGCCTTCCAAAGTTTAATGCTTGCGCGGCGTCTCCATAATCGTTCATTAGATATCTATATATCTCTATATATGTGTGTGTGTGTATCTGTGTGTGTCTGAATATCTGAGAAATAAAGTGAACAATACTTAACGATTCACCGTTTCTCATTTCAGCTACGTGATTTCTGGTGATGGAAACCCGGAAGTGTATATACCTATTAGGGGCAGCGGTTGATGAGGTGAAAGGATGCAAGCTTCCTTCCTACAGGCAAGCATTCGGTTACTTCCTTTACCTTCACCATGAAAAGAAAATGACAATACGTGACGCGTTGAGGAAGTCACTTCGAGCAGTGATGTCCTTCTGGGAGAAAGCTCACATTCCAACCAGACTCGAGACACACTGCGTCAGCAAACTGGATAAAGTCTTCGAGGAGTGGAAAGGACTCAAAAAACACGCCTCAAGGACGAGCGATTCACACAAGACGAAAGAAAAAGAATTCATTGAACGCCTCGATCGTCTCTTTGACATCGCCCACGCTGATTGTGAGAAATTGGTCAAGTACCCAGAGGATTGGGAGTTCCTTCAGCAGCAGCGCCAGAAAGGACGTCCAGGTTCAATGGCAGGTTTGGACATGACCCATCAGCGCCAAGTCAAAGATTGTACTCGACGTCGGGAGGAAGAGGAGAAACGAAGAAAGCGATCAGCAGCTGAAATGGAGGCAGTATCCAACGAAGCGGTTTTGGAGTCCTCATCCTCCAGCTCAGATGATAGCGAAGAAAAAGGAGCATGTGGTGGTTCGTTAGCGTCTAAACAAAGAGCAACGAAGAACATCATGACATCGGAATTGGCGGCAGCGCTTGATCGCACGCAACTCTCGTCAAGAAAGGCCACATATCTGCTGTTTGAGGCAGCTTCCAGCTTAGGGCATGATGCTAGCGACTACAACATCAATCGTGGATCCATTCATCGTCAGCGTGAAAAATTCCGTACCCTTAAGGCTCGGCAACTGAAGAGCGAGTTCCAAGGCAATAGTCCGTTGACTGTTCACTGGGACGGAAAACTCATGCAAGATCTGACGTCACGAGAATATGTTGACCGCTTACCTATTCTTGTATCTGGCTCCGGGACAGAGCAGCTCCTCGGGGTGCCAAAACTTCTGTCAGGAACCGCGCTGGCACAAACAAATGCCATCATAGATTGCCTGAATGAATGGGGAGTGACCGATCATGTCAAATCTATGTGTTTCGACACAACCGCGACAAACACAGGCCACCGTGGAGGAACTTGTATTCTTCTGGAAGAAAACGTTGGACGTGACCTGTTACACTGCGCGTGCAGACACCATGTACTGGAGTTGGTGCTACAGGCGGCATTCGCAGCATCGCTAGATTCAGTATCTACCGGTCCAGAAATTCTGCTTTTCAAGCGCTTCCATGATTATTGGACCCGCATTGACCAGCAACAGTTCCAAACTGCGGACACAGATGCGTTCACCAAAGCAGCTATTTTTAAGCATAGAACGGAGCTCATTGAGTTTGCAAAATCACAAGCACTTCAAGTTCGTGATGACTATCAGGAATTCCTCGATCTTTCCGTCATCTTTCTTGGAGGAGTTCCATACAAGGGACTAAACTTCCGCGCCCCTGGTGCTATGCACCGGGCGAGATGGATGGCTAAGGGGCTCTATGCCATCAAGATCTGGCTCTTCCGAAGACAGTTTAAACTGACGAACACTGAGGAACGCGGAATTCGAGATATCTGCCTCTTTTCTGTTCTAGTTTACATGAAAGCGTGGGCAACAGCTCATCTGTCCATCGAAGCTCCGCTGAATGATTGGGAATTGATGAGGACGCTCCTTCGATACCCGCACAAGAAGATCTCTGATGGTACCACCAAGAAGCTGTCTGCGCACCTGTGGTACCATTCGGAGGAGGCAGTGGGTCTGGGCGTTCTTTGATGAGGATATCGATGGAAGTGAAGTGCAGCATGGTTGCAGCGTTAGATCAAGAAGCCCCTCACATGCCGTCAAAACGACCTTTGGTTCTTGATACTATGTTCCTCAGTGACAGCAAAGGACTGGAGCAACTGATCACAAAGAACACCCGAGGATTCTTCTCAAAACTTCAGTTGCCAGATTGCTTTCTGCTCCACCATCCCAGTTCATGGACGTCAAACTCTGAATACGTACAAGCTCGGGATGTGGTCTCCAAACTTGCAGTGGTGAACGACAGAGCAGAACGGGCCGTGGCTCTGGTGAAGGAGCTGAACGGAAAGTTGGCAGTGAAAGAAGAACAGCTCCAGTTCCTCGTTCAAGTTGTCACTGACCACAGAAAGCAACACCCAGCTCCGAACAAATCAGCATTAGTGAGGACGCGAAAGAACTAATCACTGATCAGCGTATGAGCACCAATTATTCTGCTACTGTATATGTATTTTATTTCTCAAAGTTTTGCTTTTGTTGCTTCTCCATTTTGTACCATTATTCGCCAAATTATGTCTTCTATTTTGATTATATAATAAACTGTTTGTATTCTTTGCGTTTTTAAGTGTCTTACTTTCGTTATTTCACCAAATTGCCTTGTTTTTATTATCTGGTTCGGCCCAAGCTGTGAACACTGAACAGCTTGTTGACGTCAACAAATGGGTCTTGTTTTCAGTGACGAGAGCGACCTTTAAATGATGACCAATCAGGACCACATTTCTCTTCCGTATGTTTTACACCAAATGGAACAATTTTATGGGGTGTCATAGGAAAATATCCATCGTTTAATTTTCCCCCTATTACCTAGTGACACCCTAATATATATATATATATATATATATATATATATATATATATATATATATATATATATATATACAGGGTGGGCCGTAAGTTTCCATACATAGGAAAAATAAACATTTTTTTATGGACAACCATTTTTATTTATATAATATGCTCTACATGGTTGCCATTGTTTTGAAAACACATTTCAATACGTGTTCCCCACTGTTGATGAACACGCATTAGCACAGTTGACGTTATGCTTGTAATGGCGTTGGTGATACGTTCCTTTAGATGATTTATGTCTCGTATCTTTTCCTGATACACCATGGCCTTCAAGTGCCCCCAAAGATAGAAATCAAGGGGGGTGAGATCTGGGGATCTGGGAGGCCACTCCACAGGACCACGCCGACCAATCCAAGCATCCGGAAACTGCTGCTGATCCAAATACCGACGCACGTGAAGACCATAATGAGGTGGAGCTCCATCTTGCTGGAAGTAAACTGGGAAGTTACCTTCCTCGTTTAGCAGGGATGGGAAAATCTCTTCTTGCAACATGTTAAGATACCTTTCGGCATTAAGATTTCCACTGACAAAAATTGGTCCAATAATTCTGTCACCCCATATCCCGGCCCACACCATCACTTTACCGGCACCTTGCATCTTCGTCGGACTCAGCCAGTTAGGGTTAGCATTACTCCAATAACGTATGTTTTGCCGATTAACCTCTCCATTGACGTAAAAATTTGCTTCATCAGTAACATAAAAACAAACGTTTAATTTTTCCTATGTATGGAAACTTACGGCCCACCCTGTATATATATATATATATATATATATATATACAAGCCTACAAGCCATTTGAATTTATGTTGAATTTCAGGCAAAGTGCTAAAATTGTCATTTTTCCGTACAAATGTGTTTGCTCCTCCCACAATTTTTATTTCTATACTTACTATATATATATATATATATATATATATATATATATATATATATATATAAAATCATGCGGGTTGCTTCTACAGAGCTTCAATTTAATATTTAGGAGAAATCCAATGACAAGGAGAAATGTAAATGCCATGAAAAGTCTTCTTTAATGCGCAACGTTTCGAGCAATACGCTCATCTTCAGGCTGTTTAATAACAATGTGAAATTAAAATCAATATTGAATGAAAAACAAAACAGAAAATTTCTATAAACTATTCATACAGACAAATTTTAAAAGACTGAGAAAAGAGGGTTAAATTCTAAGTTATACAGATTTACATATAAAAATTAAGAAGCTATTTTTAAATACATATAGTAAATGTGAAATTAATACACTGGAAAAATTAACAATAGTACACTGGAATAATGAAACTAACTAACCTTTCACTGCAGTTTCCGAGGCTAACTAATTTGAGCAGAGGCAAGACGGGAAAACAAGAGATGGCGAGGGCGATTGGGGAAGGGGGATTATAAGGAATTGGGGAAGGAGGAGGGATCATAGCAAATTGAGGGGGACGGCAGATGAGTCAACATTTAGACTGGGGACAATGTTTTAATGAAAAGCGATTCCAAAATTCTTAGTGAGTTGGGACAAGTATTACAACCAAGAATTTTAAAATTGTCTAAAGTGACATCAGTTTTACATTTTATGCTGTGTTCGCGAATACTCGAAACTTCTTTAGTTTTTAAAATTTTACCTGTTCGGCCACTTATTCCCATATGCGAATAAAATCTAGCCCTGAGAGAGCGAACAGTGCTGCCAATGTAATTCCCAAGGAGACACCTAGGGCAGGTAAATAAATATACAACACCGCTACGCAACGAGTCAGGGGTTCGATCCTTCGCTGAGAAAAAGCTACCTAAAGACGTTTTATTAATAAATATGATGCGGAAATCAGTATGATAAAAAAATTTCCTTAACAATTTTGTAAATTTAAGCTTAAATTCCTTATTCAAAGGACCCATTTCAGGTACCAAGAAATATTTTATATCCTTCGGCACTGTAATACATGGAAGTTGAGGGCTATAAACATTATTTAAGAAGGATCTAATTAGTTTGTCTACATATTGAACAGGAAAACTATTATTAGTAAAGTATGATCTTAGATTATTAAATTCATCATTAAGTAAGGTAAAACTAGAGGTCAAATTATATCCTCTGAACAGGAGAGTTTTAATACAAGACATCTTATAGTTGAAATCAGTAAAACTAAAAAAATTCATGCCCAAACCAGTGAAAGTGGGTTTCCTGTAAACTGATGTAGTAATAGAATCACCGTTTTTCGAAATTAAAAGATCTAAGAAGGGGAGGGAGCCATTTTGCTCAGTTTCCATTGTATACGTTATATTGGGGTGCAAAGAATTTAGGAAGTTAAAGAATTGTTGCGCTTGTACCGCATTATCAAAGACTGCTATCGAATCATCAACGAAGCGTCGATAGAAAATTGGCTTGAGATGAGTGGGAGATTGTCTAAAAATTACACTTTCTAAATGAGTCATAAAAAAATCAGCTGCTAACGGTCCGACAGGTGATCCCATCCCTACTCCATCAATTTGTTGGTAAACCTTATTGTTGAAAGTGAAATAGCATTGTTTGAAGACCAATTCTAAAAGTTCCTTAAAATGAGACAATGAAAAACCATGAAAATTATCAACTGAGCTAAAAACCCTATCTAAAACAATGGCAATAGTTTCAGATACAGGTACATTTGTGAAAAGCGACTTTACATCAAAACTGACAAAAAACTTTTTTGAATCGAAGTTTTTACCAAGGAGGTCTTTTTGGAATTCAAACGAGTTATTTATAGTGTAAGCATTTTTCGCAAAGGGGGACAGGAGACGAACAACAAATTTTGCCAATTGAAAGGTGGGTAAGTTATACGAAGCTAAAATAGGACGGAGAGGTGTTCCAGCTTTATGGATTTTAGGCAGACAGTATAATTGAGCAAGATTAGCACCAGATGCGAACAACTGAGAGTAAGTATCATTTTTTATTATCTTTAAAGACTTTAGTCGTGACAGAAATCTATTAACCTGGTCTTCTAACCTTACAATGACTTTATTGACAGGTTCTAGAATTTGTTTGAATTTAGTAAGATCACTTAGGATTTCATTAGTTTTGTTTATGTAGTCCGATTTATTCAAAATAACCACTCCGTTACCCTTGTCTGGTCTAGTCACAACAATCTCCTGGTTCTTTGCCAAATTCTTAATACACTGCAAATCACTCTTCCTAAATATGAAAGATTGAAATTTAAGATTTCTAAGTTTATGAAAAAATTCTTGAGTTAAATTTGAGAACTGACATTTGAAATTATTGAATTCACCCACATGGGGAACATTTTTCAAGCCATTGAAAAATTTTTCAAAGTAAAGAAAAAACGAAGGCTTATATATTTGAAACAACGGAAGCTTAAATTGCAAACCAAGTGACAGTAAAAACTTTTCCCGAGGGGAGAGTGTGTAACTAGAAAGATTCGAAATTACCTTATCTGAATTGAAAAAATTTGGTGAATTCATTCCCAAAGCCTTTAACTTACGTTCATGTGTTTCCAAGATGGTAGAGTGAAATTTTTCTAGTTCACGTTGTACAAGAGAAATTATTAATAAATAGTCCAACAACGACAAGGTATTTTTAAGAGTAGTTATATAATGCCCAAGAGACTTGTTATGCGAATCTGATACTTTGATTTTATAATTAATTTCATTATTTAATAAATATTCCAGGGACGATTGATAAAATTCAGAGTCATATAGATTGTCACGGTAGAGTTTGAAGTAAACAAATTTCGGGAAAACCCTGCAGGTCCGACACATTTCAAGAAAATAACAGTCCAGTTTTGACTTGAGAAACTTTCGTGAAGTCTTCCAAACATGGCGATAAGCCCTGAGGCCATCTTGTCCATACCTTGAATATATAATCATGCGGGTTGCTTCTACAGAGCTTCAATTTAATATTTAGGAGAAATCCAATGACAAGGAGAAATGTAAATGCCATGAAAAGTCTTCTTTAATGCGCAACGTTTCGAGCAATACGCTCATCTTCAGGCTGTTTAATAACAATGTGAAATTAAAATCAATATTGAATGAAAAACAAAACAGAAAATTTCTATAAACTATTCATACAGACAAATTTTAAAAGACTGAGAAAAGAGGGTTAAATTCTAAGTTATACAGATTTACATATAAAAATTAAGAAGCTATTTTTAAATACATATAGTAAATGTGAAATTAATACACTGGAAAAATTAACAATAGTACACTGGAATAATGAAACTAACTAACCTTTCACTGCAGTTTCCGAGGCTAACTAATTTGAGCAGAGGCAAGACGGGAAAAACAAGAGATGGCGAGGGCGATTGGGGAAGGGGGGATTATAAGGAATTGGGGAAGGAGGAGGGATTGTTTTAGATAGGGTTTTTAGCTCAGTTGATAATTTTCATGGTTTTTCATTGTCTCATTTTAAGGAACTTTTAGAATTGGTCTTCAAACAATGCTATTTCACTTTCAACAATAAGGTTTACCAACAAATTGATGGAGTAGGGATGGGATCACCTGTCGGACCGTTAGCAGCTGATTTTTTTATGACTCATTTAGAAAGTGTAATTTTTAGACAATCTCCCACTCATCTCAAGCAATTTTCTATCGACGCTTCGTTGATGATTCGATAGCAGTCTTTGATAATGCGGTACAAGCGCAACAATTCTTTAACTTCCTAAATTCTTTGCACCCCAATATAACGTATACAATGGAAACTGAGCAAAATGGCTCCCTCCCCTTCTTAGATCTTTTAATTTCGAAAAACGGTGATTCTATTACTACATCAGTTTACAGGAAACCCACTTTCACTGGTTTGGGCATGAATTTTTTTAGTTTTACTGATTTCAACTATAAGATGTCTTGTATTAAAACTCTCCTGTTCAGAGGATATAATTTGACCTCTAGTTTTACCTTACTTAATGATGAATTTAATAATCTAAGATCATACTTTACTAATAATAGTTTTCCTGTTCAATATGTAGACAAACTAATTAGATCCTTCTTAAATAATGTTTATAGCCCTCAACTTCCATGTATTACAGTGCCGAAGGATATAAAATATTTCTTGGTACCTGAAATGGGTCCTTTGAATAAGGAATTTAAGCTTAAATTTACAAAATTGTTAAGGAAATTTTTTTATCATACTGATTTCCGCATCATATTTATTAATAAAACGTCTTTAGGTAGCTTTTTCTCAGCGAAGGATCGAACCCCTGACTCGTTGCGTAGCGGTGTTGTATATTTATTTACCTGCCCTAGGTGTCTCCTTGGGAATTACATTGGCAGCACTGTTCGCTCTCTCAGGGCTAGATTTTATTCGCATATGGGAATAAGTGGCCGAACAGGTAAAATTTTAAAAACTAAAGAAGTTTCGAGTATTCGCGAACACAGCATAAATGTAAAACTGATGTCACTTTAGACAATTTTAAAATTCTTGGTTGTAATACTTGTCCCAACTCACTAAGAATTTTGGAATCGCTTTTCATTAAAACATTGTCCCCCAGTCTAAATGTTGACTCATCTGCCGTCCCCTCAATTTGCTATGATCCCTCCTCCTTCCCCAATTCCTTATAATCCCCCTTCCCCAATCGCCCTCGCCATCTCTTGTTTTTCCCGTCTTGCCTCTGCTCAAATTAGTTAGCCTCGGAAACTGCAGTGAAAGGTTAGTTAGTTTCATTATTCCAGTGTACTATTGTTAATTTTTCCAGTGTATTAATTTCACATTTACTATATGTATTTAAAAATAGCTTCTTAATTTTTATATGTAAATCTGTATAACTTAGAATTTAACCCTCTTTTCTCAGTCTTTTAAAATTTGTCTGTATGAATAGTTTATAGAAATTTTCTGTTTTGTTTTTCATTCAATATTGATTTTAATTTCACATTGTTATTAAACAGCCTGAAGATGAGCGTATTGCTCGAAACGTTGCGCATTAAAGAAGACTTTTCATGGCATTTACATTTCTCCTTGTCATTGGATTTCTCCTAAATATTATATATATATATATATATGTTTATTTTTGTAACCTACAGTATATATTGTCTTGAACTCTCCTTTCACTCCAGTGTTCCTGAGGATGTCATTAGACGAAAGCGCTTGAGCACCACTTTGTGTTTCTTTTTCCTTCGTGGTTTTATTCATCATATATATATATATATATATATATATATATATATATATATATATATACGTTTTGAATGGTTTGGAAGTATGTTGGTGCACACGTTTTGCACGCCATGTTCAGAATCAAACTGATTTAAAATAGGGGAGAGGCATTGTGAGTGATGCATGGGTGAGAGGATGGTGCGCTATTGGTCAGTTTTAAATTGCGCATGGTGATTGGCCAACTTCCGCATGACGTCATCGCCATCACGTCATTGTCACCTTTTTTTAAATTTTTCATCAAATTTTATTTTCGTCATTTCCTCCAAACAAATGACTTTCCAAGAATGTAGAAAGATGGATCACCTGAAGATCAGGGCCCCCAAATATAATAAATTAAATTGAATGCCTGGTTAGATCCACTGTACGCCCTTGACGATTGGTTAGGTTAAGTCGTGATATTTTCGTTAGTTTTAACGAAGATATCATTTGGTAATTGAGGCTGGGGGCCCTAATCTTCAGGTGATCCAATAAATCATAAAAAAATAAGTCATCACGAAACAAAGGGATATTAATAGAATGGAATTAATCTGCCTAAATGTCAACGGAATTCGTACTCAACAGGTTTAAGCTCGCACACATTCGCCAAACATCTAATAGTGAAAAGAACTACACTATATATGTAAATAATGTAAAGGAGAGAACTACAAACACCTAATATGTACATGCAGGTAATCCTCCTAACACTATTCCATATCACACATACAACACTTTTATAGTTCAGGTTATATATATGTGATGTTTAAACTAATTTAAGTTATTCCCTTCAAAAAATTACTTGTGTTAAGTCAAATGAAGACACGTAAAAGTGGAATCTGGTGTTTGGTTGATTTATAAAACGAAGACGATTCAGTAAATTTGTTGTATTTACCATTAAAATAAAAATCCCTGACTTTTTTACTTTTCCTCTTTAATAGATGATTAAACTGTGATAGAGGAGTACAGGTGTGGTATACTTATAGGTGGGCTACGTCGTAGCCAATGTCGTAACACCGCTTCCCAGCAAAGATAGCAACATTGTGTATGGAGAGTAGTTGGATGGGAGACCGTCCTCTGCGTCCAGAGGACGGATCCCACTTAAAGCTGTAGGTCCCCTCCGTCATATAACTTTAGATATTCCGAAGGAGGTTAAACAATTCCACAATTACCATCACATGCTTATAGGTTAAATTATACGATAAGTTACAATAATTTACAGATCACCTGAAGATCAGGGCCCCAGCCTTCGTTAGTTAGCCTTATAAAGCTAACTAACTAAAAGATCACGACTTAACCTAACCAATCGTTAGGCCAACTGTACGCTTTTGACGATTGGTTAGGTTAAGTCGTGATATTTTCGTTAGTCAGCCTTATAAAGCTAACTAAAGAAGGCTGGGGGCACTAGCGTAGCTATAGGGGGGGGCGGAGGGTGCGGTCCGCCCCGGGCGGCACTTTTGGTCTACTGCAATGAAAAAAAAGTTTTTTTTTTATGTCGGGACAGTAGAAGGATACAAGACGCCAGACACAATTTTATTTTTCCTCGAAAACACTGCTTACTTCGTTAATTTCCGACAATGGTAAGGATTGTGTTCCCTTGAAGATGGCCTTATTGACCATCATATCTATTTAAGCGCTTAGTTGTGCTTAATTAATAATAGCATTGGTATAAATGCATTTATTTCATTAAAAAGGGAAATAACCCATAAAGTTCTGTAAATACGTTATAATCTATAAATATACGTTTAATATTTATAAATAATCAATATCAAAACTAATATGCTGGTATTAGTTGTAAAATGATAATGGTAATCTCAGGATTCGGCCGAGAAGGAATTCGAGAAGAAATACTTCAGAAAGTTGAGGTAAAATGCTTCCCGATGGGCGGATCGGGAAACGGCCAATCGCGAAGCGAATTCTGAGACATTGATAAGGAAGAGTTCCTCGTTGAGAGAAAAAGACTTCAGCATTTTATTGCTGTTACTGCTACGCAAGAAGAAACAGAGACGTGGAAGAAAGGCCCCCTTGAACTTTTGCAGTTTATTCAAAAGTATAATCTTGGTAACTCGGTTCCAAATATTGTAATACTGCTGCGGATTTTTCTCACAATTGCTGTTAGTGTTGCTAGCTGTGAGAGGAGTTTTTCTAAACTAAAACTGATAAAGAATTACCTAAGATCTACTATGAGCACCTTGCGGTTGAGAAATCTTGCCATACTGTCTACAGAACAAGTGACAGACGAAATAGACTTCGACAATGTCATCGAAGATTTTGCTAACAGAAAAGCAAGAAAAATAACTGTGTAGAATGTTGTAGTTAATTTTTTCACTTCAGAAGTAAACATGTTGTCCTAATATTTTTCACAGGTTTTTTTCTATACGTCGTTTTCACTTTTTGTTTAAGTATGTTTGTTATGTGTATTGTGTTGTGTTTCAGGGGGGCGGCAAACTCAAGGACCGCCCCGGGCGGCACAAACTCTAGCTACGCCACTGGCTGGGGGTCCCTGTTCTTCAGGTGATCCTAATTTACGAGTTACATGATTTAAGTTACAATAATTTTAAAATTAGTTACACGAGAGGTTACAATAATAAGTTTAAGTTATGATAAGTTACAACAATTTTAAAATCCTAAAAATAAAGAAGAGAAATGGAGAATGAGGTTATACTGTGAAAATACATACCATGGCTAACGTTAACCAGGAACAAATTCTTAACACATTTCACAAGGACAAAAGCAAGCTTTTCCACTGCGTGTATCTTAGAACTTCTGAAGGACATTGTACATAGTGTAGAGATGTCATTACAGAATGAAACGACTAAACCTCAGAATAAAGTTCAGAGATGTGACAAAAGTGCTCCTTGACTTGCCAGGAAGTCACAACAAAAAGGCTCAGCAGATTATTATTATTATTATAGGTTTGTTTATGGTGTGTTCAACCACTTTGGGTCATTTACACACCCAAAGAAAGAAATTCTATCTACAAAGGGAAGGAAAAAGTTAAACCATCTTCAGATCTGGAACCGCCTCCAGATCGCAGGAAAATGATGATGAGACCTGTTAGTATTACTAACTAGTGAAGCATGAAGTCATAGTGAGGGATAGTACTGGTACTTTATGAAAAACTAGCTGAACATAAGAGGCTGATTGTTAGATTAGATGGAGGAATATAAATTGACTGACTTTAAGAAATTTAAAATGAGCTTAGAAGGCACAAGGCGAGATAAGACAGTAGAGAGGGTGAAATCAAGCTGTTCTGCCGTGCAAAATGAATGAATATCAGATCGCAGTGAAGAAAAAACTGGGCAATCAATAAAAATATGTTCCAATGTGAGAGTCATATTACAGTGGAGACAGGTAGGAATGGGACAGGCACTAAAATAATGCCCATGCGTCAGGAGACACACCCCTAGTCTGAGCCAGGCTAGGACAGTCTGGTCCCTTCTGCTACCTATGTATGCATGTTCCTAATACTGAAGAAGGGGTTTAACATCGCTAAGAAAACTATTGCTATGATTCTACTGACACTGCCAGCTGCTGCGCACACAAGAGACTGTCAAATTCCAAACCTCCTGTAGGGAGAGTTGAAGACTGACCGCCTCTCCTGATCGCACAGCAGACTTAGCAGCCAAGTCCACCACCTCATTGCCCAGGATTTCAACATGTCCAGGGACCCAAAGAAAAACAAAACTGTAATGTGGAATGGATCTTAACAGACCAATAATTTTATTGACCAGAAAATGAGAAGCATTCCCTGACTTCATAGCATGTAGAAATGAGAGAGAATCACAACAGATGAGAAACTTATGATGTGTAGAATTCACAGAAACAAAATGAATTGCCTTGTAAAGGGCATACACTGTATTTACCAGTTTTACAGGTTGCGACCCCACCCACTTCCATTCTTCCACCCACTTCCATTCTTTGGCCGGTTTCAAGATGGATTGACTAAAATGAGCCTTTCTTTAGAGAATATTGCTGCAAGTTCCCTACCACTAATCACAAGGTGGGTTCCAGTAGATATCATTTATGACCTTAGATTGTCTTCTTCTTTGAAATCTACAACCTGCGCTAATAACTTTTAGTGTGAGTTTCTTTCATTGAAAGCATCATATCTAGATTTAGGTTACAAGGTTCTTTTTACGGATGATTCAAAGTCCCCAACTGGAGTAGGTTGTGCCTTTAGTTTTGAAGGTACCCTGATGGGTTATAAGTTGCCACCCAGTATTTACAGCTGAACTGTATGCCATACAGTTCAGCTGTAAATACTGGGTGGCAACTTATAATCCATCCGGCCACAAAGAAAGGCCGGATGGGATGCTAGTCATATGACAACACTTTGGCACCATAGTTGATACCCAGCTGCTGACGACGGGGGCTTAGAGGAAGGAGAAAGGCCTCTTCATTTAAAGTATCAACTCTGGTGCATTTGAGGGCTCCAATAGCCAGGCGAATAGCCCATTACTGAATTCTGTCTAATTTTACAAGTAGTGATGGGGATGCTGTATCATAGAGGAATGAAGCATAATCTAATTTCGACCGGATGAGAGACTTGTGAAGGGGCAAATGAGGCAAATGGAATCTGGCTAGTCAGCAAGACAAGAGGTTGAATGAGTTGAGGGGGAACTGGCCTCTTACTAAAAATGACACAGGAAGACTTGGCAGGAGAAAAGCGCAAGCCATTATTCTGTGACCAATTAGCAATCCTGTGTAGAGCATTCTGCATAATGGCCCTGGCAACATAAATGTCAACATGGAATACCCACAATGCCCCATCATCTGCATAAAGAGAATAGCTAAGAGCAGGGTCCATACCCTGAAATAAGTCATTAATCATGACATTGAATAAAAGGAGGCTGATGATGCTACCTTGTGGAACTACAGCATCCAAATGATAAACATCTGAAAGAGAGGATCCAATTGATACGCGTATGCGTCTATGCTGCAAAACGTTTTGGATAAACATGGGTAGATTGCCCCGCAACCCTAAATGATACAACTTAGAGAGTAAACCATAGTGCCAGACAGTATCATAGGCCTTCTCAATGTCAAGAAATACTGCCAAAATATACTCATTTCTAAGAAAAAACTCTGATCTCTCAAGCCTCACCAGGCTGTCCATCGTAGAAAAATGAGGGCGAAAGCCGCTTTGAAAGCTGTTCAGTTTGAAAAATAGAATAGAGCAAAAACGGTGTAACACCATCCTTTCAAGTACTTTGCCCAGACAGCTAGTCAAAGCTATGGGGCGATACGAGCTCGCAGCAATACGAGCTTTGCCAGGCTTATGAATGGGCACCAGCAAGGCAGAAGTCCAAACATGTGAAAAAGAGCATGTCATTCAAACCTTGTTATAAAAGGCCAATACAACTTGCCTGTTAGAAAATGAAAGATTAGTGAGGAAGGGGTACACTATCACATCCTCCCCAGGGGAGGTATTTTTTAGCTTAGAAGGGCCATATCCAATTCCAGCAGAGTAAAAGGACTATTATAATGGGGTGCTACATTTGTAGAAAAATCAATAGGAATGAATTCAGCCTTTGCTGCACTGGAAAGGAACTACGCTGTATAATGAGATTTACTGGTGATAGATGCAAAGTATGCAGCCAAGGAGTTACCAACTAGCTGGGGCTGGAAAATGACATTACTGCCATCCTGCAAAACAATAGGACTTGCAGGAGGTTTTCTCTCCAGTCTTTTAATTTTATTCCAGACCACACTCTCAGTTGTCTGGTGAGAGGTAGAACTGACAAGGACATGCCAGGAGAACGTTTGGATAATCTAACTGTACGCCGAGCAATTGCTCTAGCCTTTTTGTACAGGACATGCGTCTGTGAAACAGGATTTTGTTTAAATAACCTATAAGCCACCTTTCTTACTCTAACAGCCCGCTGGCACAAATCATTCCACCACACTGCATGATATTTAGCATTAAACGTACTGGAAGTGAGAGTGAAATGTTTTTGAGCTGCATGTTGAATTGTGCGAGTTAATGTATGGAAGTTTTCATCCACAGTGGTATCATCTCCAGGATGTGGCAAAGACAAAGTAGCATGAAAGTTATACAGACCTTTCTCTGTTATTTTCCATAGGGAGCGTTTAGAGCCCACAGATGGTACCTGAGATGTGAGAAGAATGGGGAAATTATCAGAATCACAAGGATCACTCAAAACTTCCCAACCCAAACACATGAGACAAGTCCATAGTAGAAAGTGATAGATCTAAATGTGAAAAGGACTCACTGAAACTATGGAGGAATGTAAGGGAACCATCATTAAATAGAAAGAGATTATTGGCATCTATGAAGTCTGCAATGGTGGGGCCCCGCTGGTCACTAGAGGGGAATCCCATAGGGGTTGATGACCATTGAAGTCTTCTATTAGAAGGAAAGGGGCAGGAAGTAAGTGAAGCAGTCTGTTTAATATAACTGTAGAGAAGGGAGAACCTGGAGGAAAATATACAGTACAAACTGTAACAGCAAAAGTGGAAGTGTGGATTGTTGCTACAACTGCTTCAATGTCAATATCAAGAGGAACTGGAGTAAAAGGAAGGGAGCTGTGGATCCCCAATAAGACACCACCCCCATGGGCACCCCTGTATTTCCGGAGCAAACTGTAACCTTTGACAACTGCAGAATGGGATAGATCCAGCCAAGTTTCTTGAAAAGCAAGGATGAGAGGGGAATACCGTGACAATAACTGCTGTTTAAAAGGCAGTCGTCTCCTATAACTCCTTACATTCCACTGGAAGATGGATAAAGCCATGATAAAAAAGGATAAGGGAAAACAAAAGCTAACAGTAACTATGAAAATTAATCTGTGCTATTAAATAATATCCGGAAGCCATCCCTAGGATCAACTGCAGTCTTTTGAAAACCATTCTTTGCGAAGAATTGAGACATTTTTTGAGCCATAGCCTGTGGAGCTGTATTTTTAGCTATGAGTGACTTAAACTCCAATAAGCACCTCAAAAGTAAGGTATCATTTACAGGAGGGGCCACAGGATGAGCTATCCCAGTAAGTCTGCCTTTTGATCTAGGACGATCACTACTGGAATCAAGTTTTCCTTTTAACCCAGCGCTATCTGTACTATGAAGTGGCTCTATATCTGGTGACAAAGCAGGGCCTGAGGAGGATTGGTCAAGATCAGAGAATGAATATTGTGTACCAGAAGCTGTTACTGGCAACCCAGAAGTCTGTATCTTACTTGAAGGTGAAGGAGACCCTCGACCCACCCCAGCATAAGAGACAGACTGAGATGACCATGGACCCATCTTAGCAGCATATAACTTATGGGCTTCAGTAAATGTAACATGATTATTCACCTTAACTTTGACAATCTCCTTTTCATGTATCCAGTGGCTACAAACTCTAGAAGAACCTAAATGTGATCCCTTACAATTAACACAGATATATGAAGCCAAGTCTTTCTGACAGGATCGAGTATCATGAGACTCGGCACACTTAGCACAAGAAATTTTATTAGTGCAATTACGCACACCATGTCCAAAACGGAGGCAACAGAAACACTGCAAGAGGTTAGGATAATACGGGTCAACAGGATATCGGAAATAGCCACAGTGAACATACTCAGGATGAGTGGCACCCCCAAAAGTAAGGACAAATGAGAGCCAATTATATTCTGCAATTTCAGTTCTAGTTAAAGATCATCTGTGCTCATGTGAAACAATTCTGGAGTATAAATGATACCCTGAGTAGTATTTAGATTTTTCGCAATTGAGACTTCTACTGGCACATTACACTGGCCAACAAGTATTTTTTATCAGATATAATTATAGGTGGGCTAGATAGCTGTTGGGACGCTGGGACGAAGAGCAATCGGAGCCGGAGAGGCTTACCCAAAACGAGTTGAATGACCTCATTAGAGACCTAGGCCTCTCCAAAGAGAAATCAGAACTTCTCTCCTCGAGACTCAAGCAGAAACACTTACTTGAGAAGAACGTCCGAGTGTATCACTATCGAAAACGAAACCATGATTTGGTGACTTTCTTTACAGTAGACGGTCCGCTCTGCTATCACCATGATATCAATGGACTTTTCGAGAACTTGTCACAGGTATACACACCATCTGAGTGGCGCCTCTTCAGTGATTCCTCACAGCGAAGCTTGAAAGCGGTTCTCGCGCATAAAGGGAACTTAAAGCCGTCCATCCCGATCTCCCACTCCTGGACGATAACATGAATATACTACTGGAGTAGTATGGCCGCAAAAGGAAAGAGTGCAGAGCAATTGCAATATTGATCAAATGAGAGCCAGTGCCAACCCCCTTCGCCCCCTTGTTGCAAGGTGCCAACCCCGCTCCCAGAGTGCCAACCCTACAGGGTGCCAAAAAAAATGGAGGGAATCCCACCTAACCTCTTTGGGGGAGAACGTGGGACGGCCTCACCACCCAAAGGGGTATACCTAACCTAAGAGCGAGAGAGGAGAAGAGAGAGAGGAAGACACCATCCAACGTCTGCGAGGTGCAGAAGCTTAATGAGAGCTCAGGGTATCATCACTTGGCTTAGAACTCGAAATCCGCCAGTTGGCTTAGAAGACTTAGAAGGCAGGTATATGTGTGTGTATATATATAACTTTTCAGCTGCCAGATTGCACTATTCAGATATTCTTGACAGTTAGCTTAGAAATCCGTCAGTCGGCTTAGAAAGTGAAAATGGCAGATATATATATATATATATATATATATATATATATATATATATATATCGTTTGAGCTGCCAGATTGCGCTATAAAGATATTCTCGACAGTTGGCTTAGAAACCCGTCAGTCGGCTTAGAAGGCGTAACCAGCCATTTGGTATATATATATATATATATATATATACATTTAACTGCAATGACCACGCAGTATATTAATGTATAGAAACGACGTAAGTATAGAGGAGTGTTCTGCACACGAGGAAGAGAAATAACGAACAAATGAAAAATGAGGTAACCGCCCGGGAATCGAACCCAGGACCGGCAATCGGAAGATCCTGGGTTCGATTCCCGGGCGGTTACCTCATTTTTCATTTGTTCGTTATTTCTCTTCCTCGTGTGCAGAACACTCCTCTATACTTACGTCGTTTCTATACATATATATATATATATATATATATTAGGGTGGTCCTTATTTTTCAACTTTAAAATTTCCGTGCTCTGACCCGATCAAACTATGCCATTTGATGTAAGAACACAGTATACAAATTTTATTGAGATATATTAATATTTAGAGGTCGCTCAACAGCTTCATAATATTGGATTTTAAGATTCTCATAAAGTAGGACTATAAACAATTGTCAAATGCATTTCAACATTTAATTATGTAGCTACATTAGCAGGAAGTACACAAGACCATTTGTTAGCTTAAATTGTGATCTGAACATCCAAATCTTTAGGGAATAGATGGCCTTTGACATCCATCGTGCCTGATGCATTGCTCCAGGAGCATAAAAGACTACACCACAATTAGAGGCAGCACCAAGAAACAGACATGCCAGTTCAAATACACATACATCCTATCATTAAGGTGGCTGACATGATACTGGAAGGGGTGTAGCAAGGAATTGTGTGGCAAGTAATGACGCATTATATTGCACAATTTTGATGGCCTTGAGCGACCTCTAAATATTAATATTTTCTCATGAAACTTCATAAACAGTGTTTATGTAACCCCTGTCACATTCCTAGTGGGTCAGACCGAAACATTTTGATGTTTCATTTTTCACCATATAAATAAGTACCACCCTAATATATATATATATATCAGGGGCGGCTTCTTAATGAATGCAAGGCATGCACTGCATGCGTAAATAATATACTCAATGAATTTAAAATTATTATTTAAGTTAAAAAAATAAAGTTAAAATTATTATTAATATTATTAATATAATATTGGTTCTATCCTCGGTTACTACATAACTCATAAGAATACCATAAAAGACAAAATACAGCTTATCTAATATGTACTACACTGTAATGCATGTGACTGCATGCGTAAGTAAAATTACCACGAGCCGCCACTGATATATATATATATATATAATAATATATATATTATATATATATATATATTATAATATATATATATATATATATATATACATATATTCCCATCTCCCCAGTTATTCCTTAATATCGTTTATATATACAACCAAAAGAAATAAATAAAACACCATTACATCATTCTGTTATTTAGACGAGTTAATGGAAAATAATTCATGAGATACATAGGAAATAAATATACATAAAAAAATATTATACAGCAAAAATACACACATTAAACGAAGGATATATATATATATATATACACACACATTCTTAAATAATAATATTAGTACAGGATAAAACTATATATATATATATATATATATATATATATATATATATATATATATATAAACAGCAAAACTTGTATAAAATCAAAATACATACACTTTATGTTCTACCGCGTTTAACTAAAATACTAAACTCGCACGTGATCGAGTCTACAGTTACATCATTGTTGCTTTGTACTATAAAATAAATACGATTTAGCATTATTTCACCACTGAAGGTGTGCGGGTGCCTATATTCGATGTAAAGGGCCTTCATATCGTTCAGTATTATTTTTGTGCCCACCTTACAATTGGTTGGTAAGTTATCTTTAAACACGGACAGAATACAATCAAAAGCACGCAAAAAGAGGGCGTCGTTAGCCACAACATCATTATTAAATTGAAGTTTATAAACACTCCTTTCCAATCGAGGGTTTTTTCTTACCGATCCGAGCTTTTAAATCATGAATTCTTCCTCACAACACATAGCGGCAGTTGAAACAATCTTCTAAATCGTAACAACAGCACCTCATTATATAAAGATACAACTCTTCAGGGTGAACAGTGTAGGCGAGCTCTACCCTGTACCACTCAACTCCTTTGTACCAAAGTTCATGATATTTCGAAGTCTAAACCATTTAAAAAAGCATCCAGCTCTAGACCATTCTCACCCTGTTCACTCCTACATTTGATAAACCCGTCGAGCAGAGCAGTATATGCATATTCAAGAACCGTATCAAAATAAACCATATCCGTAACACTTGCGGCCAATATAGGTTTTAGTTTGCGGAAACCAACGATTTCAAACATTCTGTCGGGGATGAAACGGTTTCGCGTGGAGAAAAGAAAGTTATTATCAGATGCATTCTTCCACATCAGTCGCATATCAATGCATGGCTGATCGTTATTTATAAACAACGTACAAACAATGGCATATGAGGGGGTATCACTAATCTGTTCTCTTCTTGTACCTACACCTGCAGGTATTTTATAACGATCCTCACCCCACTTCTCAACTATCACGAAGACTCTATTCATCTCCTCGACACTTAAATAAACAACATTACGTTTACCAGAGTTTGCTTGTTTACAAGTCGTTTCAAGTACATAGTTAATGGCACCGGTATTGGTCTGAAAACACTCAATGACTTCATCATGGACACGTCGTATACGGCATTGAGAATGCTGCTCAAAGGAAGCTCGATCGTTTTCTACTGTGAGAGTGCACAACCAGTCGGGTCAAGCTCTGAGATGACAATGACCAGATGGTGCGCTGTTTGGTTCGGGGACAGGTGTGGTGGAGTGAATCATACCTTGCGTTAATGTTTCGTGTACGGGTTTGTTCCAGCATGAAAGAATCATGCGAGTACTTGTACCCATTATTCAGGGTAATTTCCGATACATGGGGCAATATCGGTTTTAATGTTTTATCGGAATGCACATTAGACGTTCATTTCCACAAACTAAACAAATTAACAATCCGGCGCACTATTTCAGAGAAACATGTGCCCGTATTTATCCTTTTGGTTTAACAGTCGATACTCGTCTCTAAATTCTATTAAAAACTCACACAGGCCTTTAGCCACAACCTCACTGCGAACCTCGTCAGGATATATATGAATGTAGTGGTAAAAGTACTTTAGATTGTCCATGATGACAAGGTTTACATTCTCAGCCGCAGGGTACGCGTACTCGGTATGTTGCAGCATGACATAATACCGCCTGTCACACCACTCATCAACAAGACTCACTACCCATACCCGTTGCTTCTCTTCTGCACGCGTTGTTTCATTCACCTCACGGTATATGTAATCTTTTATACAGTTTAGCCCTACAACGTAGTCCATTACATCGTTTATGCCACGAAATCCGGCATTGGCCTCGCCAGAATATCAGGGAGTATTTGAACATCTTCTTCCTAGTCCGTCTTTCAGTATTCACCACATCTTCCGACTTTACCGAACACCACTTCATAAACGTCGAACACGCAATATCAAAAGTAGCCATCACTATTTTTCATCTACGTGAGAATTCTTCAAATATACGTCTGAGATCCAGGGCTTGCAGCGGCCAACTGAGCACGCAGGGGTAGAGAAAATTAAACCCTATTTGAAACATTTACATATTCAAATATACGTAATAAATAAACATATCGTTAACAATAGACATATATAACATTCAGTTACTATGGTACCCAAAGAGTACGGTATCATACAGTAGGTGCCAGGCACCTGGTAACGTTTCCTATAGGTGTTACGACACAGCTTTGTGCCCCTAAGTTCCTTCACACACCCCAGTTTCTGTGCCTGAAAATTGTGGGTTCCTACAGTGAGTTGGGGTGGTTGGTCACCCTCATCTTCTAAGCACACTAGCTCTTTCAACGAGTCAAAGTTAATGACCGTCGGTTCGCCAGGTTAAGCGTGATGCCCTTCTCCTTCACGATATATTTCAGCTCTTCCCCCACCCTCACCCGCACCCCATAAGTTTTTTGGCCTTGTTGACACAAAGGAGTCAGCGATTGCACATGACCAATCTTGTCCTTGTTCTCGTCAGTCAACTCTCCGAGGAATTCCCAATAGGCGATATGTATTCACCCTCCCTCTCTGTGAATATTACGCTCTCTGTGTCAGCGTACAGCACACTCCGCCCAAGAGAGTGCAGTAGTCCCCAAAGCTTGATGCGTGCTTATGCCGTTGTGAAGCTGGCTACAGGTATGTTTGTAACACGTGAGGTATCTGTGGCCAGTTCGGTGATGTTTTACTTTATTATGTACGTGTTACCAACATTCACGATCTCCATAACCTCTTTATCGGGGGCATTAGCATAATCCCACACCTCGTCATAACTTTGGGCCAAATGAACGTTCCCCTTACCTGTATTCTGTGCAAACTTGTCCCAAAGACTATTTAGGCCTAACTTTGCACTAAAGCGCTTGCCAGGGTTCTTAACAATTTGGTCCCAGTCAAGGTAGCGCTGAATATACGCCGATTTTTCACCCTCGCTCTCAACCCCTCGCTTTTAGCCTGATGCTTCCACCTTATCCTTCAAAAAAAGTATTTATATACGGCGTGAAAAGGTTGGGTAGCTTCTGAAACCTCCACACCTCATACATCTTCAATATTCTGTAGCCATAGCGGACGGCTAGGAACAGCTCAGGACTTGTATATACACCTCTGATCTTCCGCTGGTTGTATGTGTGATTACAGGTCCCATTATTCTTCTCTGCGCACTTCACGCACAGGGGGAACATGAGTTTGTGATCTATGACAACGAGCAAGATCGGCATCCATAAATCGCGAGGTGGGAGCTCGTCTACGAAAGAAGGACCAAAATAGTACCCTTTCAAATTTGTTGAGAACACATTCATGATGGGCAGGTCAGTTCCCACCAGTTTTTCAGGTGCACCTACGGGGTACGGATTGTTATTCATCACGTAGGTATATAAAGCACAGAAGTCGTAGTAATGGAGTTTCACGCCCTCCGTAGGCGGAAAGCATAGCTTGAATGGATTTGTACGCCCTCCGAACAAGCTATCACCGCATTTGAGAGGATCCAACACCATTGAACGCTTGATGGTGTTTATTTCTTCGCGGTACTGTCCATCTGTTTCCATCCGTGACTCATACTCATGCTCCCACAAGATATTGTGAGTGAACTGGGATCCTATAAGCTGATCGCGGGTGCGGGTCCATACAATACTAACGGCAGGAGATCTACTGTAGATATCTCCTACGATTCCACACTCAGGACGTGGGCATCCATGCCACCAGCAACCGTTAAAGGAGTACACAGTCTTCTCACCAGTGGTACGGTCTTCGCTTAGACCATCAGCCCAACAAACACGACCATTGACGTTAATGGGTATTTCTCCCGTGTTGTGCGCGTGTTTTATGTATATTCTGGTCTGCTGCTATATGTGTATGAGCTAGTAAATAGCCTTGTGCCCATAACTGCGAGGGTTGTTTCTGTTAATGATGGCTAAGGTGTCTTTAGGCATGAAATTGTTCTTGAACACAGTAAAGCACAATAAGGTGATTGTGGTTGCGACTTGCAGTGGATCGCAATTCAAACATACTCTAAGCACGCGCCCATCATTCACACAATAACGCTCACATTCATCTGCCATAGTGTAAGGAATAGCTTCATTAAAACTGTTGTAGTAGCGGTCAAAATCTTCACGCTCACTATCACTCATGTTGGTGTAGTTAGAGTATTGTTTGAAGGGAGGTAGTCCTACCAGTGGCGGCTCGTGACTAAAAATTCTAGGGGTGCTGTCTCTAAGAATGGGTTGAAATAATTACTGAAATAAAAGGATGAGCATTGAGCAATGAATAAAAGTTTCAAAAGTTATTGAAAAAGTTATTCAGTGAGCTCATCCTTATATTGTTCTTGATTATTTCAATTGTAAATAAAAAATTTAGGGGTACTGCAGGTCCGCAGTGCCTACCGACGAGCCGCCACTGAGTCCTACATAATTTAAAGTGTCGCTAGTGAGGAGTGTGTTAGGGAAATATCCTTTTGAAACTTTGGCGGCTAAACCCATCACCTTGGGTAGCTTGGCCAGTTTACAAGGTGTGAATAATAAAGTATCTTTAAACTGAACATTACCGCTTATCTGCATTTGTATAAGTTTGTTTCCTCTTTTCAAGGGGTCGCCTGTATACAGGGTGTCCCAGAATTAACTATCTATTTCAATGAAATCGGACAAATTTAATAAAAACTGACATAATTTTGTGTTTATTACTAAATTATGATACAAAAACAAATAGATTTATAAATCATAAGTCAAAACTTTATTGAGAAGTTTCAACATGTGCACCGTCTGTATCTCTGCAAATTTCAAATCTATCCTCAGCGCTGCGAAACACATTTTGAAGCATTTCAGGTGTTATCTCCCGCACTGCCAACTGGATGCGTTCTTTAAGTTCAGCTAAACTATTGATCTTTTGGCGATAAACCTTTGTTTTTATGAAACCCCATGCAAAGAAATCCAGGGGTGTCAAATCCGGAGAACGCGGAGGCCAAGGTCGAGGTCCTCCACGTCCAATCCACCGATTCGGAAGGCGTCTGTTGAGGTATTCTTGAACAATTAGAGCATAATGACATGGTGCTCCATCTTGTTGAAACACAACATTATCAAGAATGCCATCATCAAGAAGCTGTGGTTCGAGAAACTGCTGAAGCATATCAAGGTAGACGGTACCTGTTACAGTTGGTTTCGCAAAGAAGAATGGGCCATAAATTTTGGATTTGGTCATTCCAAGCCACACGTTAACTTTTGGAGAGTCTCTTTGCCATTCTATGACTTCAGACGGTCTTTCATTGGACCAGATAATGAAAAAATTATGAAAATAAAATTACGAAAAAAATTTCGAAATTTATACATTTTTAACACATATTAAACATGATAAACTTAAATAAAAGTGTGTTTTTAAAAAATTTGTCCGATTTCATTGAAATAGATAGTTAATTCTGGGACACCCTGTATATCTCTGATGACTTGTGTTCAAGCAGTTCCTTAAAAAGGAACTGTATGTCAAATTTTGCCCCGTTATGGGCAAGAATATACACAGTAATTTTTTTTAACTTGTCCGCTAACCTGACAATATAGGATACAAAGAGTTTCACAGGGCTGTCGTGTGCGATCGTTTTAAAAACATTTGTCCGTTTACCACATTTGTGACACTCATCACACTCACCATTCATGCACTCTTCGCATATAGTCTGGCTTACAAGTAGATGTGGGATAACCTCTTTGGTTTCAGGGTTTGTGTGAGTTTCTATATCGTAGTACACAGTTATACAAGGCATATTTTTAGGCTTAGCGTCTTTCATATAACATACATGCTTCACTCCATCCGCCTTATATTTATCATGGCATGTAGAACAGTGAATGTTATCACAGTAATGCTCGAATGTCCCCCAGTTATCCATCATATGAAACATACCACATTCACATATTCTCATTCAATTGCCATTCGATTTATGGAGCTCAAAGCATTTATTATTGAAAAATATACGTCTGCACAATTTACATTCCCTTTTCTCGTCTTCAACTACACGACCTTCACATTTGAAGCTCTTACACTGCTCACAGATCATGTGACATTCCTTACAATGCTTCACTATATCATCCGCAAACTCGAGACATCCCTTACACAAATCATGATGCCGTCCATATTTTCGACTTTTATCATAACTAGCGTAAAAAGCCCTTATATTACGGATGGGGAGATACGTTGACCCTGACAATCCTAAAATAAATAGAGGTTTTGAGCGATCTCTCACACAACTTTTAAAAATATACACAGTCCAACGACGATCATAAATTCCAAATGCAACCATGCGAACATTCATTTCCTGCTCTACCCTTCTCAGCTCTTCAGGGCCCATATTACACTCAAACTCAAGCTTGCAATCTGCAGCCAGTTTACAAGCACGCTGCACAACCGCATGCAACCAAATTTTTTGCGTCCATGTATTTAGCACAGTAAACATATGAGCTAAGACTACTGCTATAAAGCAGCAACCACGATCGACGTTTATATGGTTTCGGTAAATAACCGGAGAATTGAAATTAAGAGTATAAGGTGTGGCACTATGACCTGCAACCCGGAATACTCTGTCAATATCTACCGTGAAGTTGTCCATATTGAAGGCTATACTACTTTGAGAGGCCTGCATTATACGCCACAAGATATATTCTATATCTACATCGGCCAAGCGTCTGAATGGTATTACTACCCAAAAATCATCTACTTCCCCGCTAACTTTCCCGAACCCGAAAGACAACCTCCTCCGGACTTCACGTGTTCAACACCGTCGCTATACAGGGTTCCAGGATCAAACCTGAATACGTACCCATTTCTAGTCAGGGCAGGGGTGGAGTTAGCGGTGCGCACCAGTTCTAATGTTATACCTTCCTCTACAGCACGAGATGCTGCTGGTGTGGAGGATGTACCTGGAATTGAACAGGAATAAGGGAGTACAAATTTAATTGAGGAGGGAACTAGTGTAGAGGTTGTGTCGTAAGACGTAGAGGGGTGGGGCTCTACTACTGAGGGTCTAGCAACCGGTGCAATCCTGGCACGTTTTATATCTGACGTGGAAGGTTCATCATCATCGTGCCTCCGCTTTGAACTGCCACGTGGTGGAGGAGTCGCTGGTGAGGGTACGTCAGCGGGGGTGGCGTCTGTAACCACAACTACACTGTCATCTGGGTTGTCTGTAATGTCGATGATAGGGTGTTGTACCTCAACGTCATTCGCGTTTCTGAACACTACTACAACAGTTTTACTGAAGCTAATCCTTACAATATGGCCGAGGAATGTAAGCGTTATTGCGTGAATGATGTGCGCGTGCTTAGAGTATATTTCCAGGCCTTTAGAAGGACGTACATAGACGTTTGAACTGCGATCCGCTGTAAGTCGCAACCACAATCGCCTTATTGTGCTTTACTGTGTTCAGTTACGGGCACAAAGCTATTTACTGGCTCATACACATTCAGCAGCAGACCGGAGTATAAATAAAACACGCCCGCCCGCAACACAAGCGAAGTACCCATTAAGGTCAATGGTCGCGTTTTTTGGGTTGATGGTCTAAGGCTCTAAGCGAAGACCGTACCACTGGTGAGAAGACTGTGTACTCCTTTAACGGTTGCTGGAGGTATGGATGCCCACGCCCTGCGTATGGAATCGTAGGATATCCACGGTAGATCTCCTGCCGTTAGTATTGTATGGACCCGCACCCGCGATCAGCTTATAGGATCCCAGTTCACTCACAAGATCTTGTGGGAGCATGAGTATGAGTCACGGATGGAAACAGGTAGACAGTACCGCGAAGAAATAAACACCATCAAGCGTTCAATGGTGTTGGATCCTCTCAAATGCGGTGATAGCTTGTTCGGAGGGCGTACAAATCCATTCAAGCTATGCTTTCCGCCTATGGAGAGCGTGCAACTCCATTACTACGACTTCTGTTCTTTATATCCCTACGTGATGAAGAACAATCCGTACCCCGTAGGCGCACCTGAAAAACTGGTGGGAACTGACCTGCCCACCATCAATGTGTTCTCAACAAATTTGAAAGGGTACTATTTCGGTCTTTCTTTCGTAGACGTGCTCCCATCTCGAGATTTATGGATACCGATCTTACCCGTCGTTATAGATCACAAACTCATGTTCCCCCTGTCCGTGAAGTGCGCAGAGGAGAACAATGGGTCCTATAATCACACATACAACCAGCAGATTATCAGAGGTGTGTATATACAAGTCCTGAGCTGTTCCTAGCTGTCGCTATGGTTACAGAATATTGAAGGTATATGAGGTGTGGAGGTTTCAGAAGCTACCCAACCTTTTCACGCCGTATATAAATACTTTTTAAAGGATTAGGTGGAAGCATCAGGCTACCAGCGAGGGGTTGAGAGCGAGGGTGAAAAATCGGCGTATATTCAGCGCTACCTTGAGTGTGAAGGGATACAACTTGACTGGGCCCAAATTGTTAAGAACCCTGGCAAGCGCTTTAGTGCAAAGTTATGCCTAAATAGTCTTTAGGGCAAGTTTGCACAGAATACAGGTAAGGGGAACGTTCATTTGGCCCAAAGTTATGACGAGGTGTGGGATTATGCTAATGCCCACGATAAAGAGATTATGGAGATCGTGAATGTTGGTAACACGTACATAATAAAGTACAACATCACCGAACTGGCCACAGATACCTCACGTGTTACAACCATACCTGTAGCCAGCTTCACAACAGCATATGCACGCATCAAACTTGGGGACTACTGCACTCTTTTGAGCGGAGTGTGCTGTACGATGACACAGATAGCGTAATATTCACAGAGAGGGATCATGAATACATGTCGCCGATTGGTGAATTCCTCGGAGAGATGACTGAGAAGATCAAGGATGAGCATGGTGATGGTGCATACGCTGACTCCTTTGTATCAACAAGGCCAAAAACTTATGGGATGTGGGTGAGGTTTGGGGAAGAGCTGAAATATATCGTGAAGGCGAAGGGCGTCACGCTTAACCTGGAGAACCGACGGGTCGTTAACTGGGGTGTGTGAAGGAACTTAGGGGCACAAAGCTCTGTCATAACACCTATAGGAAACGTTACCAGGTGCCTGGCACCTACTGTATGATACCGTACTCTTTGGGTACCATAGTAACTGAATGTTATATATGTCTATTGTTAACGATATGTTTATTTATTACGTATATTTGAATATGTAAATGTTTCAACTAGGGTTTAATTTTCTCCTTTGTGTGTGTGTGTGTGTGTGTGTGTGTGTGTGTGTGTGTGTGTACAGAAAAAAAGTCCTAAGGTCACCCCACTGTAGGATCAATCAAATGGTCACGCGACTCATGCTACAACCTGGGATATTTCTACCCTTGCGTGCTCAGTTGGCCGCTGCAAGCCCTGGATCTCAGAGATATATTTGAAAAATTCTCACGTAGAAGAAAAATAGTGATGGCTGCTTTTGATATTGCGTGTTCGACGTTTATGAAGTGGTGTTCGGTAAAGGCGGAAGATGTGGTGAATATTGAAAGACAGCCTAACCCCCGCTCCTTTGAGTCTTTTAAGGCTACATTGAACCGCGCGAAGCTTGAGGAACAAGATGTTCAAATACTCTTTGGATATTCTGGCGAGAGCATTGCCGGATTTCGCTGCACAAACGATGTAATGGACTACGTTTTAGGGCTCAACTGTGGAAAAGCGTACATACAGTGCCCGCGAAAAGTATCCGATCACTCAAGAAAATACAATATTTTCCCTTGATATTCAGAGACACGTAATTCACTTTCTATTTGTTCTAGCGACATCTGGTAACTTTGAGGTTGCTCGCTGATATGAGAGCTATCCAACGCATTCTCAAATTAGTGTTCTGGTAGCCTTCGTTGCGGGTGGCTGTGTCTCAAATTTGTCAGATTTCACTGTTTGTGTAAATTTCTTGATATTTTTTTTTTTTTACAGAAAGTGGTGTAAATAAAATTTATATATAATGTGTGCTAAAAAACAACTTAAGAGTGATTGTCGAGGTGCTATTGTTGCTTTGCATGCATGTGGGAAATCACAGAGACAGATAGCTAAGGAATTAAACATATCCCAAAGTACCGTTAATTTATGGGTTTCACGGGCTAAGAACAATGGTGGCCTAACCACGCCAGTCCCTAAAAAACGATCTGGCAGACCGAGAAAAACAAATTCGCGAACAGACAAACTTATGAAACGTTTAGTATTGAAAAACCCAACAATAACTGCGAAAGAAATAAAATTTAATATGAATAATTTGTTATCTGGTGTTTCTGAACGAACTATCCAGGAGCGGCTCCAAAAAGAACTCGGATTACCATCTCGCCATGCTGCTAAGAAACCGTTCATTAATGAAAAAATGCGTAAAAACGTGTCGCATTTTGTAAAAAATACATTCATTGGACTGTTGATGACTGGAAGAAGGTTTTATTTAGCGATGAGTCGACATTTTTGACATTCAGAAGTTGTCCAAAAAAGGTTCGCCGGCCTATTGGCTCAAATAGGATGGACCTAAATACACCCTAAAGACAATGAAACACCCTCCAAGTGTGATGGTTTGGGGTTGTTTCGGTTACTATGGGCGTGGAAACTTATATTTTCTTCCGAAGAACACAACTATGAATGGTGCACGGTATTTAGCAATGCTACAGGATAAACTTCCAATGGCAATGGCAATCCAAAGGACAAAAACATACATGCATGATGGTGCACCATGTCACAGGGCCAAAATAGTGACAAAATGGATTACTGACAATAAATTTGATATTTGGATTGGCCTGGTAATAGTCCAGATCTCAATCCGATAGAAAATCTGTGGCTAATAATAAAAAATAAGGTGAATGCCACGACACTGGCTCAGTCGAAAAATTACAAGAGGCCATCAAAAAGGTATGGTGCAAGGAAATATCAGTGGAAGTTTGTCAAAACTTGATTAAATCCATGCCAAAACGTCTAGAACAAGTCATCCAAACCAAAGGACAGATGACAAAATACTAATATAAGGTTAGTATACATTTAAACATTGTTTTTTATGTAAAAAATACAAATTTCAAGGGTGATCGGATACTTTTCGCGGGCACTGTATACCGTGAGGTGAAAGAAACAACGTGTGCAGAAGAGAAGCAACGGGTATAGGTCGTGAGTCTTGTTGATGAGTGGTATGACAGGCGGTATTATGTCATGCTGCATCATACCGAGTACGCGTACCCTTCTGTTCAGAATGTAAACCTTTTCATCATGGACAAGCTAAAGTACTTTTACCACTACATTCATATATATCCTGACGAGGTTCGCAGTGAGGTTGTGGCTAAAGGCCTGTGTGAGTTTTTAATAGAAGTTAGAGACGAGTATCGACTGTTAAACATAAAGGATGCACATGTCTCTCTGAAATAGTGCACCGGATTGTTAATGTGTTTAGTTTGTGGAAATGAACGTCTAGTGCGCATTCCGATAAAACATTAAAACTGATATTTTCCCATGTATCGGATATTACCCGGTATAATGGGTACAAGTACTCGCATGATTCTTTCATGCTGGAACAAACCCGTACACGAAACATTAACGCAATGTATGATTCACTCCACCACACCTGTCCCCGAACCAAACAGCGGACCATCTGGTCATAGTCATCTCAGAACTTGACCCGACTGGTTGTGCACTCTCACAATAGAAAACGATCGAGCTTCCTTTGAGTAGCATTCCCAATGCCGTATACGACGTGTCCGTGATGAAGTCATTGCGTGTGTTCAGACATAAAACCGGTGCCATTAACTATGTACTTCAAACGACTTGTAGACGAGCAAACACTGGTAAACGTAGTGTTGTTTATTTAAGTGTCGAAGAGACGAATAGAGTCTTCGTGATAGTTGAGAAGTGGGGTGAGGACCGTTATAAAATACCTGCAGGTGTAAGTACAAGAACAGAACAGATTAGTGATACCCCCTCATATGCCATTGTTTGTACGTTGTATATAAATAACGATCAGCCATGAATTGATATACGACTTATGTGGAAGAATGCATCTCATAATAACTTTCTTGTCCCCACGCGAAACCGTTTCATCCCTGACATAATGTTTGAAATCGTTGGTTTCCGCAAACTAAAACCTATATTAGCCGCACGTGTTACGGATATGGTTTATTTTGATACGGCTCTTGAATATGCATATACTGCTCTGCTTGATGGGTTTATCGAATGTAGGAGTGAACAGGGTGAGAATGGTCTAGAGCTGTATCCTTATTTAAGTGGTTTAGATTTCGAAATATCATGAACTTTGGTACAAAGGACTTCAGCGGTACAGGGCAGAGCTCGCCTACACTGTTCACCCTGAAGAGTTGTATCTTTATATAATGAGGTGCCGTCGTTACGATTTAGAAGATTGTTTCAACTGCCGCTATGTGTTGTGAGGAAGAATTCACGATTTAAAAGCTCGGATCGGTAAGAAAAACCTTCGATTGGAAAGGAGTGTTTATAAACTTGAATTTAATAAGGATGTTGTGGCTAACGACGCCTTTTTTGTGCGTGCTTTTGAATGTATTCTGTCCGTGTTTAAAGAAAACTTACCAACTAATTGTAAGGTGGGCACAAAAATAATAGTGAACAATATAAAGGTCCTTTAAATCGAATATAGGCACCCGCACACCTTGAGTGGTGAAATAACGCTAAATCGTATTTATTTTATAGTACAAAGCAACAATGCTGTAACTGTAGACTCGATCACGTGCGAGTTTAGTATTTTAGTTAAACGCGGTAGAACATAAAGTGTATGTATTTTGATTTTATACAAGTTTTGCTGTTATATATATATATATACATATATATATATATATATATATATTAATGGGTATATAGTTTTATCCTCTACTATTATTATTTTATATAAGCTTTGATGTTTATACATATATAAGGGCGTATTTGTTCGTACATATACCGTGTGACCACAAAAATTGTCCCTGTTTTTAATCGCTTATTACTCACTCATTATTGCAGCTTCACAAATGAAATAAAAAGCATTCGAAAGAGAACATTTTAAAGTTTTAATTTTTTCTACATGTGTTCAAAGTGACGTCCCTGAACATTCTTACATTTCACACAACGGGAAAGGAAGTTATTTATTACATTTTCCAAAACGCTGCATTCAATGGACTGTACACTCTCTACCACCCTTGCTTTAATTCTTCGATAGAGGATGACTCTTGCCTGAATACTTTGTCCTTGACAAATCCCCAGAGAAAAAAGTCCATAGGTGATAGATCGGGAGATCTTGTGGGCCAGGGAAACTGCGAGCGATGAGAAATGAATCTTTGTTCAAAAAATCTTGTTAAACATTCCAGTGATTGCGTAGTTGTGTGGGCTATTGCTCCGTCTTGCTGAAACCACTTGTTACTGCAGTTTTCTTGTTCAAAAACAGTGTTCAGCATTTCTACATATCTTTCTGAAGTTACTGAAAGCGGTCTCCTTGTCTCTGGGTCCTCAAAAAAGTAAGGACCATAAACCTTGCTGCTACTCAAACCACACCAGACAGTAACTTTTGGTGAATGCAGAGGTTTCTCCAAGTGTATATTTGGCTTGTTTTGTGACCAACACCGGTAATTCTGTCTGTTGATGAACCCATTGAGATAGATGTGGCATTCATCACTGAATATTATGTCACTTAATCTTACCTGGTTTTGTTCAATTATTGTTTCAATGCGTTCACAAAACATCAAACGACGCTGGTAGTCTTGTTCGCTAAGCTGTTGCAAACACATAATTTTGAATGACTTCATTCTCAAATCCAACGTGATTATTTTCCGAATGCTCTCCCGTTTGATTCCTGTCACAGCTGATAGTCGTCTCACAGATTTCTTGTTGTCCGTTTCAAGCTGATTTGCGACTGAATCAATGTTTTCAGCGGTTCGCACACCTTTGCTGCGCCCAGAGTTGCCTTTATGCATGTTCTTGATTGAGCCGTGATGTTTCCATTTTGCGAAAATCCTGCGAATCGTTTTAGGATCTATGGTCCTTTGCTGACCGTATTGTCGTCTGAAAGACCGTTGGGTGGCAACTACCGAGCCATGTTTGATCATCTCTTCTGCGATGAAAACACGTTGCATGTCCGACAAATAACCCATGATTGTGGTGGATAAAACTGTCATTTTTTTATAAGTACTGATTTCGTATCCAGGATATCGAAAAATTAAATAAAACTTTTAAATATTCTTTTTCGAAAGCTTTTTATTTCATTTGTGAAGCTGCAATAATGACTGAGTAATAAGCGATTAAAAACAGGGACAATTTTTGTGGTCACACGACAAATAACCCATGATTGTGGTGGATAAAACTGTCATTTTTTTATAAGTACTGATTTCGTATCCAGGATATCGAAAAAATTAAATAAAACTTTAAAATGTTCTCTTTCGAATGCTTTTTATTTCATTTGTGAAGCTGCAATAATGACTGAGTAATAAGCGATTAAAAACAGGGACAATTTTTGTGGTCTATCATATTAAATGGTTATATAGTTTTATCCTGTACTACTGTTATTATTTAAGAATGTGTGTGTGTGTATATATATATATATATCCTTCGTTTAATGCGTGTATTTTTGCTGTATATTATTTTCTAATACAGGGTGTCCATAAATTATTCACCCCATTACAAGCCTTAATAAATTCGTTATTAGAGGAGCTATCTTAAAACGGTTTTCGGCAATTAATAACACAACTCGAGAAAGTTTTATTTTAATTCAGTAAACCTCCACGTGAGCCCCATTGGTAGTACGCAGAACATCAAGGCGATAGATGATTTCGTTCCAAACATTAAGAAGCATGTCTTGCGTGATGGAAGCTAATGTCTCTTCAATCCGGTGTTTTAATTCTGTGATGTTATTAACCTTCTTTGCATACACTCTGTCCTTTGTGTAGCCCCAGACAGATGGAATGTCGCTTCATCACTGAAAACGACATTGTTCAAAAAATGCTCATCTTCATCAATACGGTCAAGAATGTCAACAGCAAACTGTACCCGTTTGGGTTTGTCATTTGGTAGAAGTTTCTGCAAGGTTTGCAATTTGTAGGCATAAAGTTTCAACCTCTTGTGAACCACTTTATGCACTGTTGAACGCGGTATTTGCAGTTCTCGGCTTGCTCGGCGGATGGATTTTGTAGGACTTCGGATAAACGCCTCCTGAATTCCTGCTATCTTATCTTCAGACACACTAGGCTTACCAGCTCCTTTCTGATGTAGCACACTGCCAGTTTCTTGAAATTGTTTCAGCCATCGCCTGAGTGATTGCTTTGTTGGTGGAGTTTTCTGATATTCCTCCCGAAAACGTCTCTGTACAGTAATGGGAGATTTGGTTTCCCACATCCACAGCACACACATTGCTTTCTCCTTCACTGTCGCTATTGTGCCCCTAGTGGATGTTCTGCGAAATAAAGAAACAAAATTCTTGAGTTGTGTTATTAACTGCTGCAAACCGTTTTAAGAGAGCTCCTATAATAACGAATTTATTAAGGCTTATAATGGGGTGAATAATTTATGGACACCCTATATATTTATTTCCTATATATTTCATGAATTATTTTCCTTTAACTCGTCTAAATAAACAGAATGATGTAATGGTGTTTTATTTAGTTCTTTTGGTTGTATATACTCGTATAAACGATATTAAAGAATAACTGGCGAGATGTGAATACACCAAATCGCTAGTTACGCCTTCTAAGCCGACTGACGGGTTTCTAAGCCAACTCTCAAGAATGTCTCTATAGCGCACTCTGGCAGCTCAAACGATATATATATATATACACACATACACCTGTCTTCTAAGTCTTCTAAGCCAACTGGCTGCTTAAACCGACTGGCGGATTTCGAGTTCTAAGCCATGTGATGCTACCCTGAGTTCTCATTAAACTTCTGCATCTCACAGATGCTGGATGGTCTCTTACTCTCTCTCTCTCTCTCTCTCTCTCTCTCTCTCTCTCTCTCTCTCTCTCGTATACCCCTTTGGGGGGTGAGGCCGTCTCACCTTCTTCTCCAAAGAGGGGTTGGCACCCCTGGGGGATTGGCACTGGGGAAGCTGGGTTGGCACCTTGCAACAAGGGGGAAGGGGGTTGGCACTGGCACTTATTTGATCAACATTGCAATTGCTCTGCACTCTCTCCTTTTGCCGCCACACTACTTACTCGAAGCAATCCAATACAGCACTCATCAATGGAATATCTGTGGTGATCTCAAAGTCATTGGAATGTTAATGGGCATGCAAGGAGGGTTCACGAAATACTGTTGTTTCCTATGCCTATGGGACAGCCGTCCTACCGAGGATCATTACATGAGACATGACTGGCATCAAAGAAGCACATACGAGCTAGGAACGGGCATCTAGTTGATCCAAAGAAGATTTTCCTGCCACCTTTCCACATTAAGCTCGGCTTAATGAAAAATTTGTGAAAGAGATGGGTAAGGCGAATTCGAAAGGGTTTCGATGCCTTGTTGAGAAATTTGCAAACATCAGTGCCGCGAAATTGAAAGAGGGAATCTTTGTGGGGCCCCAAATCAGGGAGGTTCTGCAGGATGAAGGCTTTGAAGAAAGCCTCAATGCCTTAGAACTAAAAGTATGGCAGGCTTTCAAATGGATTTGTGGAAATTTCTTGGGTAACCACAAGTCTCCCGCATACAAAGCTGGAGTTCAGAAACTGCTCGATGCATATCAAGAAATGGACTGTCGCATGTCCTTGAAAATACATTTTCTACATCCGCATCTAGATTTCTTTCCCGAAAACCTTGGCGCGGTGAGTGATGAACAGGGGGAATGCTTCCATCAAGACATCCAGTCAATGGAAAATTGCTACCAAGGGTTTCTTGAACGAAAGTATGCTACCAGACTACTGCTGGATGCTGTACCGCGACGATCTGAACAAGGTTTACAAAAGAAAATCGTAGTGGCAACGTTT